>JABUQX010095390.1:0-10000 GCA_015478945.1 Trachelipus rathkii
ATATAGTATATATATATATATATATAAAGGACCTATAAACCATGTCTCTTTACCATTGAAGTTGAAAGGTTATAATAATTTTTATATATTAAATTAAAAATTGATTTGGTTATAAAAAGAACTTACTTTTTTTTAGTTTTGTTTTAAATTGATTTATTTCCAATTCATTTTATAAACACTTTAGTTTTATATATATATATATATATATATATATATATATTATATATATATATATATATATATATATATATATGTTGTTACTATTATTATATATATATATATATATATATATATATATATAGATGGTCAGATACTTTTATCGTTTATATAATCTTGATACTTGCAAGAAAACCAATTATATATTTGAATCAATGAAATTTAATCCTGTGTTGTCTCTTTTTTTTTGCACTTTTTTAACTGTGCTGAATAATTTAAACTGCAGAGTCACTGAAAGCCTGATGATTTGGGATTAATCTCTCCGTCTCTGATTTCAAGCCTGGTCTTGTAACAAACAACATCTTCCGGGTAGAAGGTTCAGCGTCGGCTCGAGTTCAAAAACTTAATGCGTAACTAACTAAAATTATTTCACCAAATTTAGTTTTAGCAACTCTGATTCGGTGTATGAAACGTCATACCTGGAGGGGATGGTCGGAGGAACCTCATGCGGACACCCAAAGCGACCAGCGATGGGGTTCGATAACATCCCCGGTGGGGATTAGTCCCCCCTCACGTCCACCGGGAGGCCGAGAGACCCTGACTCCTGCCATTCCTCCTGGGCTTTCCCCTATGGTATTCCTTTTAGTTAAAAAAAAATTACTTCAAAAAAAAAAAAAAAAAAGTTAAATCCCATCCTTAGAATTTTCGGCTGATTCCAAATAAATAATTTGTTTTACTGTAGGACCTGCCGTTCTCTAGTTACATACTGTGAGATGAAACTTATGTGGGACATCTGATATATATAAAAATATAGTAGTACAGATAGATATGAATATAGATAGATATATATATATATATATATATATATATATATATATATATATATATATATATAATAATATATAGTATATAAATATATATATATATATATTATATATATATATATATATATATATATATATATATATATATATATATATATATATATATATATATATATATATATATATATATATATATATATATATATATATAAATATATTTATATTTTATATATATATATATATATAAGGTTATATTTCCTTACAACAAACTGATTTAACGCATTGTAAAATGGTCATAACAAAAGATTTTTAAAATCAATTTAATGAACATAAAATTCCCGTCTTTATGATAAATAACCATGCGTCGATCCAAAAAAAGATTTTTCTCATTTTACTTCCTCCGGAAAAGATCACTTCCGCCAAGAATTTGTAATTATATAGAACTACGCCCACGGAAGATCGTTTTATCCAATAAACGGAACATTGTTCCATCTTACGTCACAAGCCACTCCTTTTCCCAAACCCCTACAAAAAGGGGACATCTTTCCCATAATTTTCACATTCAACTCGGCAGTCTATACATTTCGCAAGAAAAGGTAATATTTATTTCGTATATTATTATTTTTAATATTATTCTAATATTTATAAATTTTATTTCTGTAATGTAATATAATTTATTTTTCATTTCATTTTTGTGTTTATTTGAAATATGTTCGATTATTATTATTATTATTATTATTATTATTATTATTATTATTATTATTATTATTATTATTATTATTATTATTATTATTATTATTATTATTATTATTATTATTATTATTATTATTATTATTATTATTGGGAATGTTATGTTTTAATATTTATTCCATTTTTGCTTTGTTCAAAATTTTATTTTATTTAACATGGTTCAATATTTTTATTTAAGATTACATTTAACATTGTTATTGTCTGATTTGATTTTACCTTGCATCTCTTCCGTTATTTAATTTTTTTTGTTTTGTTTTGTTTCTGAGAGCGGACCTCACCAACAAAGGGCATATGCCGTCCCTCCAGGCAGACAAAAAACTGCCTTTCAGGCTACCACAAGCTCAAGGCAACTGAACCCACCTGCACGAGAGCCCGTGATATACTCTCCCGTCATTTAATATTAAATTGATAAGAGAATCTGAAACACTAAGCTTTCGTTGCGAAAATATTTTTATTTTGAAGGACAAAGATATGTTCACAATATACCGACAAGGTTTTTGTATATCTATCCTTTACTAAACCTACATATTAAATGTTTTAATTTCTAAAAATATACTGTTTTAGGGTCATGTGTCGTTTTTCTTACGTTCTTTATTAATTATGAAAAAGTAAAAAGTTACCCGATAAAAAAGAAAATAACGTATTTAATGTTTATTTATTATTTATGGTGCGAAGTTCAAAAAATTGTTAATTCTTTACTTTTTTATTTTTAATTTTAACTTTTTTTAAACAATTTTATTTCGTTAACTAAGATTGATAACGATAAATTTTTTCTATTATTTATTTTAAGTTTTTTTAAACCATTTTATTTAGTCAAGTAATTATGAGAGTAACTTTTTGCACGGCACCGCTCGCGCGCAGCGCGCATTAGAAGCGAGCGCTTCAGCGAACGGTCTGTCATGCATCCACCCTATGGTATTGCATTAGTTTTTATTAACCCTTCTGTCCAACGGATTCAAATTTATATCGTCATATAAAAACTCATTTAAAACTAAAACTTATCAATGATGGTTTTTTAGATCTTAAATGTTTGACGAGATGATGTTTGTGACACTTGACATATTTTATAGTACCATAGTTTATTAGTTTGGAACGAAACTATATTTTCATGAAAACTTTGGGGAGAAATATGCATCATACTAGCTCTTTATAATATCAAATTATTAATATACGGGCGATGTTTTTCCAAATTTTTCCCTCAATTCCATGATTGATTTTATATATATATATATTATATATTATTACATATATATATATTATTATTATTATTATATATATTATTATTATTATTATATTATTATTATATATATATATATATTATTATATATATATTATTATTATATATATTATACAGTTATATTATATATATATATATTATTAGTTATGTTATTATTATTATTATTATATTAAGTTATTATTATATATATATATATATATATATATTATTATTATTATTATTATTATATATTATTATTATTATATATATATTATATATATATATATATATATATTTTTATTATATATATATATATATATATATATATATTATTATTATATATATATATATATATATATATATATATATTATATTATTATTAAAGATATATATATATATATATATATTATTATATATATTATTATATACATATATATTAGAGTTATATATAGTTATTATTACATATTATTATTATTATTATTATTATTATTATATTATTATTACATATATTATTATTATTGTTAAAGAAGAGTTAATATATATATTATATTATTATTATTATTATATATATATTATAAAGAATAGTTATATATATTATTATGTTATATATTATATATATTATTAAAGCATATTATTATTATACATATATATATATATTATATTATTAGAGCAGCATATATAAATATATAAAGATATACATATATATATATATATTATATAAGATATATATATATATGCAGTAATATATATATATATATATATATAGTATTAATATTATTATTGGGTTTTAGTTATTATTATTACATATTATATATATTATATATTTATTATTACATACATATATACATATATACATACATATATATATATATTATTTATATGTGTATATATATATATATATATATATATATATATATATATATATATATATATATAAGTTGTGAATGGTAGTGAAAGTGGCTGGTGCAATTTTAAACTGTTGGTGAATGTAAAGGGACTAAGTCTTGAGGCTAGAGTCTTACATGAGGGTAGGTTGTTACCTGTGTTATTATGGTATTGAGACTATGGTCTGAATAAGAAGTATAGATCCTTAAAGTTCAATGTGTTCAGATGGACAATCTTAGGGGCTTGCTAGGTGTGAGAAGAATTGATAAAATGAGGAATGAACTTATTAGAGAGATGTGGTGTGTGAAGAAAGGGGTAAATGAGAGAATAAATGAAAGTATGTTGAGATGGTTTGGTCATGTAAAAGCGATGAATAATAGTTTGCTGTTAAGAGGATGTATAGTGGCGAGTGTGTTGGGAACCGGACTGGCTGGGAGACCGAAGAGGAAGTGGATTGAGTCGGTGAACGAATGTCTGAAGGAGAGAAATGTGAGCTCGCAGAGGCGAGAAGAGTGTGCACAGGGAGGGAATGGCGGGGGATTGTGAAGGGTATGGTTGTATTCATCTAGCTATAGATGAACCTTACACTGACTGATCTACCATAGTGAGATCCATCGCTGTCCCATGAAGCTTTAGGTGGATTTTCTGACTGTGATGAGTTCTCGCTAATTAATGGTACCTGAGGGTAAGGCTGGGCTTTCTTTTCGACTAGTGTCATGCTCTTCTACTGCTTTTTTCTTCCGATGCTCGTCACGCACCTTACCCCATTCTTGTAAAATGAAGATAAAGAAAGAAAGAAAGAATATATATATATATATATATTATATATATATATATATATATATATATATATATATATATATATATATATATATATATATATATATATATATATATATATATATATATATATATATATATATATATAATATAGATTAAACCCAACAGGAATAAATTGAAGAGTTGAAAGACCATTTCATATGCTCACATCGCGAAGATTGAGAAATTTTAGTACCTAATATCTTTAAGATGTTTAATACGAGTTATTGAAGTGCAAGTACAATTAAGTAAAAAATCCTTTAAATATAAGATACTTTGAAAATAAATAATTAAAGGAAGTTTGTCACTTGTTTAAAGGACATCGTAAAGACTAATTGGTAGAGACTACAAATGGACTGTTATACATAATTGAACCAAACCTAGAAAATTAAAATATTTGAGTAATGTCACCAAGGTGTAGTTAAAAGTTCAAACTTTTGTAAAATAGTGCCAAGCTATACGTAATTTACCATAGGGATTAAAATTAGTTTGAACCAACCTTCATTCCCTCAACTTAGTTCAGTATCCCTGTAATTAAAGGGTTTACACCTTTTTTTTTTGTATAACTGTTCAAACATCAAAGGTTTCTCATGCGTAAATCTGGAGGTTAAAAATTTGCTAAGAAAGTTGGTCAAAAGTGTCCTCATTATATAGTCTAAATTACTGCACTTTTCACTGTAGTTTAAGCAGTTCCATACCCGCTACACAACGATAAATTTGTCAAATTTTTTTCTTCAAAATAAATAATTTCGTAGTTTACTTTCGTGATATGCAATGTTCAGTTTTTAGTTATTTTGTTAATTATAAAAGGGTATTCAAAGTTCAAAAATTTGAAATCAGTTTTAAGATTATAGCAAACATTGATTTTGTTATTCGTATAACTCAAATGCTCTAATTTATCTTTAAAACAAAATCAGTTTTAACATTTTCTTTAAATTTACCAATACTAGAAACAACTCGAGTCCTTTAGATATTAAAAATTGAATAAACATCTCGGAAAGCAGAATTGTTATAACAATTTAAATATTTATAGAATTCATAATATTTCTCAAAGGCTTTTTTTATATTAAAAACTCAGTTTTTAGTTATTTTTATTATGCAAAGTAAAAAACTATATAATTTAAAAATTTTAAAGCAATTTAAGATAAAATTCAAAACTTTAAATATACTATGGTCTCCGTTTGGTATTAGGCTGCAGTAGTTAAAATTGGTAATTTTAAATACTTTAAAAATTTTACAGCTACTAAATTTTCTATCTTTATTTAAGTCGCCTTATTCATAAATATTAAACAATTTTTATACTGTTTTTATATTTCAATACAATGACATTCAAAATAGTTGACAGTACTATGAACTAGAGCCTTTATTAATACAAGTACTAAAAAAAAATATAGCAACACCAATATATTTTGTTACGTTCATTTTTCTAAATCTTGTGTATCCTGCTCTTCTATTCTTCTTCTTCTTCTTCTTCTTCTTCCTCCTCCTCCTCCGATTCATAATCATCGTCTTCCTCATCATATATTTCCCCTGTATAATAAAGAGTTGCTCTTGGTATAATACGGTCTTTAAAGAAATTCCCCAATTCGTAGTCTTCACTAAGAAGGTCACTGATAATTCTGTCATTATATGAAGTCTTTGAAGGAACTTCAGGAGGATTAAAAAAAATGAAGAAGGAATCACTGTTAACAGTTTTGGTAACCATTCCCCTACTTCTAGGTTTTAGTTTTTTTACTTTCCTTAAGGTAATGTTTTTACCATCTTTCCAGTCTATGTTGCAACCCTGTTAAAAATAAAGATATAAACATTTTTAAGTAGCAATTAGATATAAGATTTAAATAAACCTAAAATAAAATTTATTTAATTTTTTTTTTTACTTAAAATTAAATTTAACTTAAAATTAAATGAACTTAAAATTTCATTAACTTAAAATTTCATTGGCAAATTACTTTTATGATTAATTATAAATCTTAAAAGACGAAAATGTTAAGCATGACGGAAAGAAAATTCAAAGATTGTTAAATACTAAATAGTAACTTGCCAAAACTACGAAAGCTTTAATTTGAATATTGAATAGTTTAAAAATTGTTAAATACTAAATACTAACTTGTCAAAAAATAAAAAAATTGTTAACTAAATACTAACTTGCCAAAAAATTAAAAAATTGTTAAATACTAACTTGCCAAAATATTCAAGAATTGTTAAATACTTTATACTAACTTGCCAAAAAATTCAAAAATTGTTAAACACTAAATACCAACTTGCCAAAAAATTCAAAAAATTGTTAAATACTAAATAGTAACTTGCCAAAACTACGAAAGCTTTAATTTAAATAGACAAATATGCGAATTCCACTTAATGCAACTTTGTTGCATATTTACCTTGCAATTTATAGCTTCTGAACCTTCAAAGTCGAAAGGATAATCCTTATCTGGATTAAAATTTAATTCATAATACTTCGTAAGAACTTTATTAGTAAAATACTCGTTCTCTGAGAAATGAAATTCTAATGTAAACCCAGTTGGAGATTCGTGCAACTTCACTTTAATATCTTCAAGATGAGAGAGTAGTGGTTCGTCGTTTTCGTGAATGATTTCTTCTAATATCGCAGAATTCTTGAAAACAGTTAGCCAAAATTTAGGAACTCCTTTGGCATTTTCATCGTAAATGGGATAGCTGTAAAGAAATTAAATTTACTTTCCACTTTATTTAACTAAAAGAAACTTGGGGGAAAATAGTGAAAGCTGTAAATCAGTAAATCAGATTTATTGATTCCTTTTAATGAAACTGGTAAATAAAACTTACTTTGATTTTTCTATTTTAGTTTTATTAGCGTTTTCAATAGGTTCATCTTTTGTAGGACACTCGCATTCTTCTGCAGTTGGTTCGTATTCTCCACTTATAATGCTAAGTCTCTTTTCGAACAAGTCCTTGCGAACTTTGTCGAATTTGATCTAGAAAATAAAATTAATAAATTAAATCGTACCATGTTGAGATCACTTATTTCTAACAAGATTTAGTACAAACTTAAGAAAAGTATTTTATTGCACAGCTTTTCACAGAAATAATTAAACGTAAAAATTAATCTGGCTTCACTTTTTTTAATGTTTCGGACAAGCAATTTGTTATTTAAGGTTTTCAGGGTTACTTAAAGTTTGTTTCTGAAAAGCTAATTGTCTAGAAATAAAGAGAACTTCCAACATCTAAGTTATATTAAACAGCTTAACATCTTTTATACAAATATTTCAAAAATACTTTTGATATATGTGTGAGAGGAGTAAAGGTTACTTAAATTTGATGATTACCAACGTAAGATATACAAACTTGTCTTAAACAATATGTTCGTTGAAGAAAAACTGATACAAAGGTCGGTAAGTATATATTTGAAAACTATACTGTACTTTTAGGTTAGGTTAGCTAAATGTTAAAGGAATGAATAGCTTAACCGAGTACACCATTTGACTAAATTAAAATTAATGGTCTTCACAATCATACCACACGAACCATCCATTCTAAAACCCGTAAATTTTCAACGTTTTATATTAATGTTGATATTTCCTTAATGTAGGCTACCTTCTTATAAAGGTTTCGTAATATTTAATACAAATTTCTACGTTTTTTTTAAATACATTGCAAACTAAATTTAATGCACCAAACACTAAATTCATTAGTTTTGCTTAGTCAAAACTGTATAAACTTCAAAGCTTTTTGAAGTTGTGTTTGATGTTCAAGTCATGGCAGTCTAGCAAAAGATGTCATTTGTCTTTTGTTAGTCCGGGAAAAACATTAGATATTTACTTTAAAAGTTCGTAAAATTACTAATGACAACTTTTAACAGCTAGAGTATGTAATGAGACTTAAAGTTGACTTATTTTAACAGTCTTAGAAGTAAAACTACTAATAACCAAGAATTTAATAGCCCTAAAGAAACTATAACATACCTCTAGTTCAAATACCTCCTTGCAAAATTTTGCATCGTTATCTATGATCTTTACTTGTAATCCTTTTAGAGCCTTGATCCGCTTCTTTATCGATTCAGGGAGTGACTGAAATGAAATAAAACAATAAAAATAAAATACTATGTAAACATATTTGATTATGTAATTCTTATTTAAAATACAAAAAAATTAAATTTTTATTTCCATTTAGTATGAAATAAAAAATAAATGAAGTTTTTTAATTTTAAATGAAGTAAAGAAATTTAAGATTAATTTTATATCAATTAAATAGTACATATTTTGAAGAAATGTCCATTGCAAATTTAAAGGATAAAAAAATTTGCTTTAATTTTATGTAATATAAATTTCGATGAAATTTTAGCAATTAAATATACACAAAAAAGTTTAAAAACTATTTTAAAATTTCCCTTCTGGTTTGCCTTACCTTATTTAGTTTTATATTTAAGTTATTTAACACTTAAGATATGTTAGAAAATCCGTTGTACCCCAGCTACAGAACTAATAGCTAACATATATGCATAATTTTGATAAGCAAAATTCCATTTTTTACTTTTAGGTTATTCACACAAATGTGAGAGTCTTCAAGGTAAAATGGCATTTTGCTTAATAAAATTATGCATATATGTAGGCATTAAATTCTCTCCTTGGGATTGAACTTCCTAAAGTAACTCATATATATATATATATATATATATATATATATATATATATATATATATATATATATATATATATATATATATATATATATATATATATATATATATATATATATATACATACATTGGACACGCTAAACTAGATATTTACTTACCTTGTAATTCACATTTGTTATAGTCTTTAACTTTTCTTCAATGTCATCATCAAACATTTCAGAGTCAAGATTACAGTCCTCAGTTTGTTCAAGCATAATGACGTCATCTTTTTCTCCGACAGGAACCTGTTGCAGCAGCTCTCTTTTCGCTGGTTTATTTTCAACTACTTTAACATGCTTTTCCTTATCCATTATTATCCTAAAATAAATAAAATATTACTTTGTCGCCCAGCTGCTATCCTACGAGAAAAGGGCTATGTAGAGGTATTGTGCCACCACAGCAGTGTAGGCACAGATTCATTTGAAGAGCGTGTTGAAGTTGTTTCTGATGTCCGATAAGCCACGGCATTCTAGCAAGAGGTTTCCCGTGTTTTGTCGGTAGGTTGGGAAAAATATCTTTTGACAGTGGGGTGAGGGGAAGGTGATTTATTGATTTTAATTTATATTCTTTAAGGGAGGGATGGTGCTAAGATAAGAAATAGGACAGCATTAAGTAGGTTTAACGGTTCAAAATTTATTCCCTAGGGGATTTTTTTGAAGTAGGGTGTTATTTGGATATGCCGAGATAGTTCTTAGG
>JABUQX010095390.1:27500-30000 GCA_015478945.1 Trachelipus rathkii
TATATATATTATATATCTATTATATATATATATATAAAATGTGGGTTATCTGCTCCACCTGCATATACATATCGATTGCATGAATTCGAACACATTTCATAAAAACAAGTAAAATGCGTTAAGTCAAATTGAAACTATAATAATAAAGCCTTCACCCCTAAAAATATTTAAAAAAAAGTTAAAATCTATGTAAAACTAACCTACTCAAAATTACTTTACTTAACAACATATAATGTAATTTATTTTTATATTTAATTTCACTTTGAATTGTTAAAAATAAAAAATAAAAAATAAAAAAAAAACACGCATCTGGCACAAAGAGCAAGCACTTCGTACACTTTATTCGATTACGTAGATTTTTAAAAAAATTGACTTGAGCTTAACTGGAGGGCAGATAAACCCACATGATATATATATATATATATATATTTATATTTAATAGTATATAATATAATATATATAATATATATTATATATATATTATATATATATATATATATATATATTGGGGTTATGGTGAATTGAATGTCCCGCGTTTTTCTTAGTCATAAAATTTTAGGTAAAGTATTTACAATTTTGTTTAAATTTTTCATGATGAGGGTAAAATTAAATTAGGTTAAAAAAAGAATGAAAAATCAATTTATTTTATTAATGATGAAGTCCATTATTTCAAATTTAATGTTCCTTTTAAAAGAAAATATGTTGTATATATATATATATATATATATAATATATATATATTATATATATATATATATATATATATATATATATATATATAATATATATATATTATATATATATATATATATATATAGTATATATATATATATATATATATATATATATATATATATATATATAATATATATATATATTAATATTATATATATATATATATATATATAATAATATATCAATATAGAGAGAGAGAGAGAGAGAGAGGTAGCGATAACAAAAAATATTTTGTACGATTTTGGTACTTTATTAAACTTTATCCAGTTTAATAATATTTATTTTTTTAAGGGCATAATTCCAGAAAAGGGCAAGGAGAATTATCTCGAAATGTATGGCACTTACAGGAAAACCAAAATGCATATTTGGAATAGCGTATAAAGCTTATAACCGGAATGTAAAAAAAAACAACACAAAAAAAAAACTCAAAGTTACGACAACTTACAGAAAAACCAATTACCTATTTGGAATCAGCGTATAAAGCTTATTAATTTTGTAAAGTCGTTTCGTCCCCACCCCTATGTCCCCCATCGGCTCGAGCCGCCCTAAAAATAAGTTCAAGGAAATATATTTCCATTAGGGGCTCGAGCCGATGGGGGACAGCAGGGGGGACGAAGTCCCCCCGTCGCCCTAGAGGCCGAGAGACCCCCGACCCTGGTATCAATGCGGTCTACCCTTGGGTATTCGTTTAGTTTAAAAAAAAAAACTGACTTTGCATATATAAGCTTTTATACGCTGATTCAAAATATGTAGATTTTTATTTTTTGTAAGTCGTACTTTCGAGGTTTTTTTTTTCTTTTTTTTTTCTTTTTTCTTTTTTTTCATTCCGGTATAAGCTTTATACGCTGATTCCCAAATTATGTATTTGGTTTTCCTGTAAGTGTCATACTTTTCGCGATATTCTCCTGGCTCTTTTCTGATATTTTTTGCCTTTTTAAGTTATTTGTAAAACGTTTTTATCATTTAATTTTAATAATAAAAACGTAATTAATCATTTTATTTTATTTGAACGAAAATTCGTACCTAAGAAAATAATTAATAACTAAACACAATTCGAAATAAGTTCATACAATTTTTAATAAAAAATTTAAAAAAAGGAAAGAATCTGAGCTTTCACACAGAAAGCAATTTCTGGTCAATTATACATTTTGCGTGATTTTTTTTGATTATTTTTAAAAGAATCAATTTTGTGAAATTTTTTTGAATTTTTTGATATTTTTGTTTTTTTTTTCAGATTCGTAACGTCACGCGATATATAATTTGTAACCAGCAAATTATATTTCGCGTGAAGTTACGAATCCAAAAATCAAAAATATCAAAAAAATCAAAAAAATCACAAATTCGATTTTTTGTAAAAAAAAAAAAATAAAAAAAATACCAAAATTGCCATCCCTGATTTCTGTCAATTATACTGCATTTTTAACTTTTTCAACATAAAAAAACTCACATGTACAATATATATATATATATATATATATAATATATATATATATGTAAGATATATATATATATATATATATATAATATATATATATATATATATATATATATATATATATATATATATATCCATATATATATATTATATATATATATATATATATTTATTATATATATAATATATATTAGGTCGGCATCCCGAATAGTTCAGGCGTGTAACTAGAAAACTATAACAGCTACACGAAAATAATTATCATTTTAATAAAATGATTAACATTTTTTTATTCGTCGAAAATTTAAAAAAAAATTAAAACGAATAACGCTT
>JABUQX010095390.1:35000-37489 GCA_015478945.1 Trachelipus rathkii
TCTAAATAGTTAATTTCTTTCCTGAAGCGTTTAATTAGCTCTATATGAGCATCATTGCAATCTCTAATAAGATTTATTTGTGTATTTATTGGTATAATATCTTTTAATTCATTCTGCTTTTAATTCGTTTATTTCTTTGTTAAATTTATCTAATTTCTTTTGCTCTAATTCTCTTCTTTCTTCTACGCTTAACCCTTTTGAGACTTCGCCAGGATTTTTCCCATGAGAGATATGTGAGGAATGTGCGGTATGGTCATTTAAATCCCCTACCTTTCTCCCTTCTTCAATGTTTACGATCTGGTCACACGCCACATTCCTTGTGGCTTCAGTGTAATTTCTCTTTAAATCAGGTGTCTGTTGTAATTAGGAGTATTTAAAGGTCTTATTACCTGATTCTTTGTTATTGTTTCTGCCTCGGCCTGATTGGCTGACTCGGTTGCGGTTGAGCCAATCACAGGGCTTGGGAGGCGTGGCTTCGCTAGCTCCTCCCTCTTTTTTTATTTCATTAATTTGCAATGTTCTGTTGCATTGATGGGTGTTGCATCTACATTATCAATGTTGTTGATCATTAAATATTCACTTAACGGATTATTCTTCTTAGTGATTAACTCCCAAGAGATGTGATATGCCGATAAGAGGTTCAAACTTCGAATCTCACGTAAGTTGTAATTTTTATCATCATTACTTTTATTGTATCTATTAATAAGTTCACGGGATTGTGTTAATATTTTTATTGGTCTATTAGCCAATAAATATCCATATTTTTTCAAGAGTTTCGTTAAATGCAGTAAGCCAATAATTTTCCAACAGCCTATCAGTCTACTGTGCCTTGGCTCTTCTGTAGGCTTGATAAAAGGACTTGCGATACTGACAGGACAAGGCTAGGTCCAAGCCCGCGGGCGGGCACTCTTTCCTCTTCGTCTTTCTACTCCGTTTGCAAGGGTGCTGCCAAGACTCGCACATGCATAATTTCCACCCTCACGTTACTACAGTTACCTGGTCTAATGTAGTAGGTAACGCGGACACCCATTAATTTTAAGGTACGCGGTATGGGCTGGAACATAGGTGTATGATTGGAGTGGGGGTATGAGCCTTACCGAAGGAAAATAAGCCGAGCAGATATAATAGAGCACAGAGTGGCTGGGGTGATTAGTGTTTTGGGCGTATTCTATCTGATTGGCTCTTTGCTGTCTTTAAAAACAAAAAAAAAGCTTTTTCTTCAACATCCCAACCAACCATTCACGTCAATGAGCAGTGTACGACCTAAGACTCAAGCATACTGAATATTTTTTTTGTTACTCACCCACGAAACAAAAATTTATTTATTTTTAGAAAGCCCGGAGCGGTGATCGGGCTCGGGAAATAGGCTTCTCCGGTTTACTTGTAAAATAGTGAAGAGTGGATCGAAAGAGGCTCGTGGTCTTGGTATAATTACGTTTTGCACGTTATAAAACAGCCACAGTACTCGAACGATAAAAGTACCTACTTTTTCCCCGAGATAGCTTCTCTTCTCTAAATTCTTTTATTAGCTTTATGGCGACTTTATAGGTGTGTCTATTTATAAAAGGAAATACTTGTGAGTATAAGTTAATTTTATCAAACATTCGAGTTATTGGCACCATAGGCGACCCCCCACCTGTCTAATTTGTACAGACCGTAGAGAAATAAGCATTTATAATTAAATGGATTTTAACGCCACAGCCATATCGCTGACTCCATTAAACTTAAGATTAATCACTGATGTTGAAGTATTGCAGTCTTTTCAGCACCCTTTCAAGGAGGATCAGGTGTTCTTCCTCAGTCTCAGAATGTATAAGCACATCGTCCATGTATGCGTGGACGTTTGGGATTCCTTGCAAGAGAGTATCCATGAAGGATTGGAAGATGAACGGACTTGAGACGAAACCCATCGGTAAATATTGATAAGAATAAGATCCTAGGTTAGATGTTATCGTGAAGTATTTCACGCAATCTGTATGTAATGGCAGGGTGTAGTAGGCCTGGATTAAGTCGTATAAGAGTTATTGGTTACGGTAGCCCAGTCTTACTAAGACGAGACGATGCGCTTCCATATTGGTCCGGGTTGAATGCAATATGTCATATGGTTGCCGTTTCTCTAACGAAGAACCGTCATTGTATGCGGCCAAAAATCCAATCCATCTTATGTAAGAGCCTCATAAAATTAATGGATCAATAAGTACTCACAATCAACATCATGCACAGATTTCTCAAGGGACACGACTGGGTAAGTGTACCAGGGGAGTAGGGGATCGTTTTTAGAGCACTCCTGTGGCCACAAGATTGTCAATTTCAGCTCTGGTTTGTGAGTAAAGTTTGTGAGGAATTTTTCTGGGTCTTAAAGATATGGGTGATCCTCTTACATCTACTTTATAAGGATAGGTATTTGCTAGCTCAATTAATATTCTTTCAGGGATGAAGGCGGTTTCTTCGTCAGTTGTTATTTGACCGCCCCCATCTATCAACGCTGT
>JABUQX010095392.1:10000-21091 GCA_015478945.1 Trachelipus rathkii
TTTCTTTCCTCATTTATTCCTTCTAAAACTAAATCTTTCTTTCTCATAATCCATGTTCGAATCGTGCTTACTCTAGCCATTCAGGCTAGAGACAGTGCCTATCGGGTGTGGAAAAGTTCTCGTTCTCCTATCACTCTCGCTATTTTTCTTTCAGCTAGAAATCGTTGCAGGGATACTCTTCGACGAGCCAAAGCTGGCTTCCATCAAAGGAAAGTGCGCTAACCTCCTTGTTCTCCTACTGACAAATATTTCATCTCTACTTCTGTAAATCTGCCTTTCCTCTCTTATTCGATCTGAATCATTGTCTTGCTAATTCTCCAACTGAAAGGGCTAATCTCTTCGGCCCTAGCTTCAACTATATTCTCTATGTCTCAATCCTAGCACTTTCCCTCGCTCAGTGTTGGAAGCTCTCACATGTCCAAACCTATTCCGAAAAAAGGAAGCCCTCTGATTTCTAACTATCGGCCCTGTAGCTCTGCCTTATATTATTATCTAGGAGATGCTTTGAAACGGCGCTTCTCTCAACTTACTTCTTAAGATCATCTGGAACTCACTCCGATCGCCAAGTAACGGACTCTCGCTTGGCACTAAGTCTACTGAGGCGATATACATTTCCTATCAAACGCGATTTTTAAATGGTTTTTTTCGCTCTAGGAACCTACGGGAGACGTGGGTATGTGGCGCTTGACATATCCAAAGCATTTGACGCCGAGTATGGGCAGCGCGTCAACTGCTACTCGGCCAAGCTCCCCTCCCTTTGGGTTTGCCCTCCTTTTTCTTTGTTACTTATATCTAGCTTTGCTTTCAAATCGCTCAATATTCGCTGTTGTTGATGGGGCGATTCTCTTCTCTTTTCTGTCAATAGTGTTGTTCCTCGGGTTCTGTCTTATCTCCTACTTTAATTCTACCTTCCATTAATGATCTCTCACGCTGCACCTCTAAACTCTATCCACTCGGTATTCCGATGACTGCGACTCTTTCATTCTTTAATGCATATAATTCTACTCCCACTTTTACTTCTGCTGGAATTGCCTCTCGCCTTAATCTTTCGATTTTATTCTCGCTGATGATAGAAATAACTTTGTGAAATTTTCAATTCTTTAAAACACCAACTTTTACACAATCTCCTTCTCCAAAATACCTTCTAAACTTTCCTGTCTCTTTCGACAGTTCTGTCGTCTCTCCCTGTTGACAATGTAAACATCCTTGGCCTTAACATGAACAAAAAAGTCTTGAAAACCTCCATCACAATGGTTGCTTAGGGCCGGCCCTCAAAGAACCTGGAAGTTCTGTTTAGACTGTGAGAATTTCCTCCTTTCTCAGTTGCTCCGCTATAGAAAGGTCTCATCCGCCATGTATGGAGTACTGCTGCTCATATCTGGGGGGGGGCTCTGGTTTCAACCCGGCTTTTGACAGGGTGGAGTCAAACGGCAAAAAAGGCTTTATAAACTGTTCTGCACTTTCCAGTTCAACTTGACCCTCTAATCTTGCAAAGCGATGTTGGTTGCTTTACTCTCTATCTATGGTCCCTGCGCAGCGGCAAGTGCTCGAGGGACTTATAACTCGTAACCACGCACCTTTACGACGCTCTTCGTAGACAATAGGTGCTGTATTCTTCGCACGAGTATTGTGTTGACTTTGTGGGTAACTCCAGGCTAGTTTTGCTGTGGTGCTTCCTTCTTCCCACCACCTCTGTTTTGTGGAATTATCTTCCATCTTCTGTGTTTTCCTACTGAATTTAATCCCCTCACTTTAAAGCCTGCGTCTGTGCTCAATGCGTAATTTGCGCTAGAGGGTGAACTTTTGAAAGTAATACACCCCCTCCTTGAAATAGGGCTCTGCCCGTGAGTGTGGTGACAACTGTAAAAAAAAAAACTTGAACGGCAGATATTTGGCAAATGAACTGAATCTCCTATTCCCCCCATGCCAAAACATCATTCAGATTAGTCCCAGAAAATAGTACTCTTTTCAACATTACCCCTCAGATGATTCATATGTCGCAACCACACAAAAATTTTGATCTTTCAAAACTTAAATTTAACCTTTAGACTTATAGTACTCACACACACAAAATCTACATAAGCTCTCATACCCAACTCACGATCATCAGAATTGCAAATCCTTCTATCCCCCTCTCATTGCTTTCCACAGCAACACAACACACATTTCACACCAAACCACTCATTTTCACCGTTTCCATTCATCTTTGTTTCAATCACAACGAACGAGCAAATCAAATTTGCACTTTCTAAATACATCCATCACCTCTCTCCTCATCTCCTCAACATTTAATTCCTCTGACATTTCATATACAGATAAGATTCCTACATTTTCGCCGAAGGATAGAAGGGGGCTTACTGGCGAATCACAACCTTCTCGAGGCAATGCATTAGCATTCCTTGGCAAAGATGAAGTGGTAGGTGAGGCAGCCAGCCTAACTACCACCGTCTTAGTCGCCTTCTACAACACGCAGGACATACGATGTGGGCAATTTTTTTCTCCCCACACATAATGGAGTTAAAGGGAAGGGAATGTCTGTAAGATGTTGTCTAAAAGAGGGGTGTGAATACCATAATATATATATATAAATATATATATATATATTATATATATTATATATAGTATATATATATATATATATATATATATATATATATATGTATAATATATATATATATATATATATATATATACATATATTATAGTATATATATATATATATATATATATATATATTATTATATATTATAATATATATATACTATATATATATATATATAATATATATATATATATACATGTGTAAAAAAGGATGTATAAAAATATATATATATATATATAATATATATATTATATATATATGCAAGACAAAGGTAATGAAAAAAAGACAATCTCACAAAATGATTTAGACAGACGATAATTTTTAATGCTCGTAGCTTTTTTTTGTTGAAGTTTTGATTTTTTGAAGGAGACTTTTAGTCCATTAAAAGAGGGAGCGGCAAAAAACATCAACAAGAATCTCTTTGACTCGAACCATCGTGCATGGACGCGTTTTCCTCCAAACTGAGGTGCTTCGCCCGCACTTAACTCAAAACATTCTTTTTCATTCCTCTTAGATTCTGATATTATTTACTCGAATGAATATTTTTATTAATTAAAACTTAAAATTACCGCTCTCCTCAAGCCAAATTTCATTTCATTTGGTTTAACTTTGACAAGATTCTCATTATATATATAATATATATTAATATATATATATATTTATATATATAGTATAATATATATATAGTATATATATTATATATATATATATATATATATATATATATATATATATATATATATATATATATATATATTATATATATATATATATATATATATCTAGGTATAGCTTTCGCCCTGTGAGTTGGACCAGCATCTTCTTCCTTCTGACCTCGAAGCTCTTGATCGTAGAGCATAGAGTAACATTCTAGAAAACTATTTCTCGGGGCATTGGTTTCCGATGCTAGTCCTTGAGTTATATACTTTCAGGTTTGGTTTGACCATTTCAGTGGAACTAGCATTTTCTTCCATTTGGCTTCGAAACTCGTTCTCCCAGAGGTCTTCAGAAGATCGTGTTTATAGGCGTATAACTTTCCAAAGCTGGTCCAGGAGTTGTACAAGAAAAAAAGTAAAGGGCCGTATGTCTAATGTGTTGGACATTTGACAATCAATGGCTAAATTTTCATTGTATTTTTCGTCATGTAGCTGACAATTTTAGATACCTTTACGATGTAAACTACATTATATTTCTTCTTTCTTTAAAGCCTTTAGGTCATTCCAGTAACACCGCCATATATAAAATAATTTTTTTTATGCTACTAACACACCAGATGAACTCGTCATTCAGCCCTTTTATCCTTAGCTTTTCTCAGAAACTTGTGAAGCTCTTAACATGAACACCTGACAGAATTTAGATGAACCCAAAATACAAAACTTTCAATTTTCTTCTATGGTTTTTATCGCATATGTTAAAAATATTTTTTTCTCTTACTACGACTTTCTTCATTCATCTTTCAACATTAGAATATAGTCTCCTTTGCCTCCTATTTGCCTGCTGAAAACTATATATCGTTATCTATTAATCAATCAATTAATCAATCTGTACCTTTATCTCTTTGTTTCTCTTCACCTTTATTTCTATTTGTTTATATTCGCTTTATCCTCTTTGTTTAACAACTTTTGCTATAATGTTTTTCCTCCTCTATTTCGTTGTCCGTCTGTCTGTTTTTGTGTCTGCCTGTCTTTGCTTATCTCTCTTATCTCGTCTGAATGACCCATTCTGTCTTCTTGTCTATTTTCCTATCTTTGTCTTTGCCATTCTCTTATTATTTTTCTTTCTCTCTTTAATTCCTTTCCTTTCTTTGACTACTGTCTTTTGTATCACCAAAATTTTATCGCAAAGTTTACATTTTGCTATTAAAACAGAGAACAAAGTAGAAAGAGTATTGATCTTCGAATTATTTGAATGGAGGAGTGACTTTTTTGTTCGCACAGATAAAAATTATCATTAAAAGGCGTGGTCGCTCTCCATTGTTCTCTCCTCCTTTTCTCCTTCTTTCTTATAATAATAATATTCTGATTCAAAGGTAATTTTTTTATTGTTTCTCCAAATGTCCGCATAAAAATATTTACCTCTTATCCAAGACATCTAAGACAAATTTTAATCATAGGCGTAACTATGGGGGGTGATGGTCTCCAAAAAATTATTTTACTCAATAAAAAAATCAGCAAAATGTTTTATGCTAATGACTTGACGTTTTCATTCATTTTATTTGTTTAGTTTTAAAAATTAGCCTGGGTACATCTATAATATATATATATATATATATATATATATATATATATATATATATATATATATATATAGTATATATATATAGTATATATATATATATATATATTATATATATATATATATATATATATATATATATATAATATATATAAATATATTAGTGATGTACCAAGTCTATTTTTAAGACCACCCATTATTAAATGAAATTAAAAAACATCAAGTTATTAACACAAATATTTTAGTTTTTTTTTTTTTTAGCATACAATACATATACAGTGTATATATATGTATACTTTTAATATATTACTCTCATCTGAAAATATAATATATATATATATAAGTTTTCCGATGACATTATCGATATATATATATATATATATATATATATATATATATATATATATATATATATATATATATATAGTATATATTATATATATATAAATATATATAAATATTATTCAGGGACGTGCTCATCTGGAAAGAGGCAAGGTAGGCAGGGCGGATTGCCCTACAAAAGAAAGTAAACTATTTATTTATATTTTTTTTTATTTAAAACAAAATTTAATTCATTAATTAATAATGACATAGCCTCTATCGAAATTTAAACAAAATTTGCATTTTCCTGTATAAAAGGCAAAAAAATTTTGCCGGCTTCTCCGCGCGCTTATGGCTTCCTAAATAAATTAAACTTGGTTTAAAAGACGAAATTCGTGCTTTTCCATTTTTAATATATTAAACTCATGTGAATAAAAGGCATTCTGAATTCTGCTTTTTGTCCTCGCAATCCTAAGCGGATGTATGGTGGTGTGTGTGTGTGTGTCTCTCTCTCTCTCCTCTCACTCTCTCTCTCTCTCTTCTCTCTCTCTCTCTCTCTCTCTCTCTCTCTCTCTCTATATAGATATAATATATATATATAATATATATACTATTATTATATATATATATATATAATTATATATTATATATATATATATATATTATATATATATATATATATATATTTAAAAGTAAGGCCTATTCACACAGAGAAGATAAAACACCGGCAGCGTGCATAATATATATATATATATAATAATATATATATATATATATATATATAGTATATATATATATATATATATTATATATATATATATATATATATATATATATATATATATATATATATAATATATATATATATAGCATATTATATTATATAGTATATATATATATATATATATATATATATATATATATATATATATTATAATATAGAATCTATATATATATATATATATATATATATATATATATATATATGCCACACCCGGTATTTTGGTATTCAGACAATTCTGGCTTGGGAATATGCAAATCAAAATAAAAAGTTCAATAGTATTTTTTTTTTATTAAATGAAAATAATTGAACGAGGAATCTTAAAAACAGAAGAGTCATCGATTCAATAGACTCAGAAGTTTCATATCTTACAACACTCTCTGAAAACCCCAAGTGTTTGCTAAAACTGCAATGAAACATGAAGGGCAGGTTGTGAGGAATATATGCTATATGAGGATAACTTGTTGCTTTTATCTTGGGCCTCGTACGTCAAAGCTTCCTTTTAAGAGGACATCGCGAGGAGGCAGTTTCGAAAACCAGAGGAAATTTTTTCTAATAATTTTCAAGTCGAGCATGCCGAGTTATTATTGCAACCTCCATAACAATAAGAATATAATGATAACAACCTATAGCTAATCTGCTGTTATTAAAGTAAATAGTTAAAGTTAATTTTCGCTTAATGTGAAGTTTTCCCTCTGGATCATGTCTAAGTAGCTTCAAGAAGAACAGTTTATCGATTGACAATAAGATTAGTTTCAAGGTTTAGAATGTTGAAAAGCGATTCTGGGTTTCCTAAATTGATCCACTCTAGGTCCGCCAAGGGTTTAAAACAACTAATTTTTTGCAAAGTAAATTTAACTGGCATACCAATAACCAAACCTTCCTACGAAGGATCCAGTATCATGCCAGCGAAGAATCAGTTCTCCAAGTCAAACTAAAAGAAACCCACCTCCAAAAGACAAAACCAAATTACATCCACTGTTTTAGCCCCAGGGCTCAACTTGGTAAGTCGTAAGTTCTTTTTTGTTTCGAAAGTTTCAAACTGATAAATTCATTTTTCAATTCATTGAAAGCCTTACATGTTCATTTCTCTCAGGTCGGAAATTTTAACCATCTTCAGAAAGTTCGTTGCATTGTTAGCATCAAAACAGGTTTTTGAAATAGGAAGTTTGAGTAGCATTAGATGGAACTGTCGTCATGAAAATTGTAAAACTGTATTAGACAATTATGAAATAATTAGCGAAATTCTAGAAGAAAAAAGCAATAATGTTCATGGTAAAGAATCAGTGGAGGCGATTGGGATACGGACTTGCATCACAGAGCCAAATTTTATTTTTAGTTTATTCGAGCTTCACACATTTTTATTAATTGAGCGAACTTGCTGAGGAAGTATTTTCAACGTAAGGATGCAACTCTGGTCAAGCGAGTGAATTAATAACTGGCAATATAGCTACCTTTGAGAAGAGCATAAACCAATCTGACCACCTATGGAACGAAATAAAGAACTTACGCAGAAAAACATGAAATTACTATAAAACCTGTTGGTCTAAAAAACAGAGAACCTGAAAGAATGAAAGATTGCCAGGTAGAGTCCATTCTCGCCAAATGTAATCTGATAGGTTTCTCATCAGACGCAAAGAAATCTTCTGAATATTGGAAAACATACGTCTGTTATCAAGTAGATAATATTATAAGTTAGCTTAAAAAAAAAATTAAATCTGCCTTAAGCACAATCATTCGACTCCTTTCTGAAGTTGGAATTAAACGAAGGAGTGCCGTTTGAAAATAATTATAAGGCTGATCGACTAAGTTTAATTTTATTATTATTATTCATATAATATATATATATATATATATATATATATATATATATATATATATAGTATATATAAATATATATTATATAAATATAATATATATATAGTATATATATATATATATATATGTAATAGTATATATATTGGAGCAAAGTTACTTAGACGCCCACACGAAACGGGAGTCGGATCAAAGAAAAAAAATTCACAGTAGCATGCTATGATACATAAATAGATGTTCTTGGGGCGAATTAAATTTTTTTTACCTTGTTCTAGAGGCGAAATTAGGTTAGGGTTAGGTTAGGTTTGGTTTGTTCCAGGGTCAGGTCAGGTCAGGTCAGGAAAAAAAAATTTCATTTCCAATAATAAAACATCTATATATGTATCATAGAGGCTACCTCGTGAAATATTGTTTTTTTGATCCGAGCTTCCGTTCCGTGTGGGCGTTAAGTAACTTTTACCTATATATATATATATATATATATATATATAAATATATATATATATAATATATAATAACTATACTATATATTATATTATAATATACTATATATATATATATATATAATATATAGTATAATATATATATTGCGGTACACATATATATGGTTGGTCATGACGTGGCATCTCTCTGTGAGGGTGCAAGAATTCTAATACCGTATGTTCTGCGTGTCTTAGTTACTTAAGAAGCGACTAAAGGGGAGAGAGAGAGAGAGAGAGAGAGAGAGAGAGAGAGAGAGAGAGAGAGAGAGAGAGAGAGAGAGAGAGGAGAGAGAGAGAAGCTATGAAATTACCTCCCACTGGGCATTTGGGTTGTAGGATATATCCCATGACACTCCAATGGCGAGTAGATTGAACTTTGGCGCTGATATTCACACACTTTTTACACTGGAGTAGAATCTCTGTATCACAAACATACCATAAAAAAACTACTATTGCTATTATATACACCTTTTTCCATATAACCCTGTGTGTGTAGGGAAGAAATAATTTCCCCAGCGTATGATCTGCGTGTCATTGGAGGCGACTAAAGGGACAGTGGTAATTGGGTTGGCAACCCAACTATCACTTACTTTTATGCTGGGAATGCTAATGCATGCCTCAGACCTGGTCGTGACCGATGTAAGCCAACTTGTATCTTTCGGCGAAATTGAATGAATCGTCTGGATACATGGAATGTTAGAGGAAAAAATTTGTGAGGAGAGTGGTGTTGGATGCAGGGCTGCGGACGGAGCCGGAGCCGGGAGCCGGAGCCGCGGAGCCGCAAGGTTTTGGGTGGAGCCGGAGACGGAGTCGAAACTTTTTGATGGACTGGAGCCGGAGCCGGAGTAGAAATTTTGGGGGACCTGGAACCGGCCGGAGTCGGGAAGCCGAAATTATTAGGGGGACTTGGACGCCGGAGGCCGGAGTACGGAAGCCCGCAAAAAAAGAGGCTGTTCCGGCTCCGGCAAATACAAAATTAAGTTAATTATTAATTTTATTACTAAAAGGTGTTATATATATATATATATATATATATATATATATATATATAATATATATTATATATAATATATATATATATATTATATATATATATATATAATAATATATTATATAATATATAATAATTGAGGAGATCACCTCCATCCAATTCTTATATTCCATATATACAATTTATATATTATATATATATATAATATAATATATATATATATATATATATATTATAATATATTAATATATATATATATATATATTATATATATAATATATATATATATATATATATATTATATATATATAAAATATATATATATATATATATATATATATATATATAATATATATATATTATATTATATATATATATGTATACTAATATATTATATATATATATATATATATAGGGAGGAGAGTATATATATATATATATATATATGATATAAATATATATATATATTATATATATATATATATATATATATATATATATATTATATATATATAATATAAATATATATACTATATCATATATATATAATATATAGTATATATATATATATATATATATATATATAAATATATATATATATAATATATATATATATATAATTAATATATAATATATAAAAACTTAAATTATAAATATAAAATTAAATTATAATATTTTATATAATTTAAAATATATTAAAAAAAAAAATAATAATTCCTCCTTTTTTTTTTTTTTCCTTTCCCCAAGAAAAAAATTTTTTTTGTGCTTATGTGTATCTGTTCTTCAGAAATAAAAAAGGTTGGATACTTTTATAGATAACTTTAATTAATTAAGTTAAATATCCCTTAGAAAAATCATGTCAATTAAACCAAAATCGAAAAACACCTCATGTACTTGAATATAATACTCACTCGCCTGAAGATAAAATACTTTCATTTTTGTCAATATGAAATAGTAACACAGTTGATGGGAAAACAGTTAGTTTGATCATGCACAAAAAGAGTCCTACCCTAACTCCAGTTACTCATGGGGTCACAATACATATATTGGATCCTTTAAATTAATGCGACATTTTAAACGCCTATCATCACGACATTGCTTTTGCAATTGTTAAAAAGAAAGGTGAAGCTAAAGGTAATCAGGAAAAACCTTTAATTTCAAAAACTCAGACTAAATAGAAACTTTTTCAGTTGCCTAAAACTTGTTCTGTTCTATGTTATAGTGAAAAATTCAAATACAAATTGATTATAAATGGTTGTTAAAGAGAGTGACCCATTAGTTTTCTTTGCATGACCAGGAATTAAAACACTGTGTGGAGACATGGCTTAAAAACTGGAAGTCCCTTTAGACTGTGAAAATATTTGTAAAATAGTTGTAAAGAAAAAAATAAGCTTAAAAAAATAAGCTTAAAAATAATTGCATAGAGGGACGCTTTGTGCATTTAAAAATGGATCTTACACATGGCAAAGCTAAATTATTTTGTCAATAATATTATATATGGGACGAATGATATAAAACATATTTCTAAACGTAGCAGTAAAAGAAACGCAAATCTCACATTGTCGCGATATATTCAAGAATTTGTTACTGACATCTTAAAAGAATTCGAAATAACAAGAGACGAGTAATTAGCTTAGTAACGGATAAACGCTCACATGATCAGTACGATTGAAAAATAAATAAGGACAATGAGGGTGAGGAAAATAGGAAGCTGGTAAATGTGATACTGATTTTTAAATTGAAGTCAAAACGAAGAGTAAATAGTTGTTTTCAAAATGAACTTGTTAAAACTATGCATGCACACATGAGATGTGGAGTTTAACATACTTTACAGTTAGTAGTGCGTGATGGTCTCCACAATACC
>JABUQX010095393.1:0-10000 GCA_015478945.1 Trachelipus rathkii
CTGTTTGGATGCCATAAGTTTATTTAAGTAATTATAGGATATTTTGGAACACACTTCGCCAAAATAGGCTTTCACAAATGTAGAAATCATGCATTTTACAAAGTTTCTATCCCTTTCTCGTTAACGCAGGTGCCATGAGTTGTAGACTTGGTTAAGTATTTCTAAATTGGATGTCCCAAACACTCTAACCTTTACTTGTATAAATGTTCATTTGACCTCCTTCAACGTCGAGGTCAACGTATTGAGCCCCGGCTGACCTTGGCAGTTCTATTATCGAAGTATTAACATATCTTGCGCCTCCATAATGTGCTAGAGACTGTGATTTCTCGTACCAAATTGATCAGACTAGACGAGAATTCTGGATCTAGATTAATTGTTCGTTAAATTGTTAATTATCCTTAATTGAAGTTATTAGGTTTATCATATAATTATTCCTATGAGATAAGAAAATATCTGTATCAAACATGGATGAGTTACTGAAGACTGCCATTTGAAACTTTCGATAATTTTTATAACAAATTCACATCACTCTATTCAACAAATTTATTTATTTAGTATACTGTTTTAAATTTGCTATCTTTGATAGTAATAATAAATAATTAAAATACGTAAATAATTAAAATTGAGGTTATTTAATTAATTACTTATTGCGTCAACCCCTCGGCGTTCTTTCTTCGTAGACTAATACAAAGTAGCGAGACGCGACCGGAAGAGGACTCATTCTTATTAACTTGCAGCCTCAACAGAAGACTCTGTCTCTTGATTAATATCCACCCGAGTCGAATCAGACATTCTACGAGATCATTTTTTAATGCAGGTATAGAAGTAGCATAGATAATTTTTTGATGGAAGCTTAGCTCTTCAAGGTGAGCTTCCCCTATCTATTTTTAGAGGTTCACGCGCGCATTCCGTTGGAGGCGTCTTAACCTGACGTTATAATTCAGGGCTGATGAATCTTTTTTTTTTATCAATTCTCAGTGCGGAAAATTGAAACTTCATTCGCGATTAAATCTGGTTTATCTCATGGAATTTTTGTGTATGGTTATTGTCATTTTTTTACGCTTTCTCTGGCTAAACCGATACGGACCTCCACTATGGCTATTAGCCCGCCTTCTCTCCTATTTTCAGATATTAAAAAAAAAGAGGCTTCAGTTTTTGATTCGTTACATGTTAATTTTTGATAAGTGTTTTAATATTGTATATCGAATCAGTCTCTTCTTGTTGAATTATTCAGTTAGAATAAGTCACCTCGAAAAGTGGACCCACGAGTCGTTATACAATATTGATACACTTCTGTTAGAATAGTTCTCAAGGTTGAATTAAATTCTGATTGGGCCCGAAACGTTTTTTTAGTCATTCATTTCAGAAAATAAATATTAAAAATCCGCGTCAATCACCTTTCAACCTAACTTTTTTTTTCGTCTTAAATTTAGAATTGTCCAGTTTTATTGATAGTGGAAAGACTCTTCGAAGGTTTTATTTCTTTTATTCTCCCCTTTTTCGGTCGAAGAGCTATAAAAGTATGATATTAAACAAACCACATTTTTTCCCCGAACGTGATGTATACTGAATTTTGTTTTATTTTTTTTACACATACAAACAATAAACTCGTACTCAAGAAAACTAAGCAAAAACGCTAAAAGGGAACATTGAAAAGATAAAGGATTTTGAGAAAATTTAATATAAGGGGAATACTTAGAAAATTTCAAATTTAAAGATTTGTTTAAAAGGTAATAATTGAGAAAATAAAAAGTTAAATAAAATTAAGTAAAAACGCAGAAATTGAAGGAATAAAATTCATTATAATAAATGTCTTATAGAGAAAAAATTCTCGTTATAGTTGAAATTAGAAATTTCAATCAAATAAGTAGGTCGGAAATTACTGCCGTCGCTTCGTCGCTAAAAAAAATGAAACATTTTTATTAATATTAAAAACTTTAAATATGAATTGTGAAGAAGCATAGAAAACTGACGAGAGAGGAGGAGAGAGATAATTAAAATTCAGAAATCCTAAATACTATGTCAATATTTCATATGGAAATTTGAGTTTCAAGAGTCATCATAAAAAGATTCATCATAAAATGTTCAATGGTAACATTCCGACTTTAAATTACTAGTAAGAATGGAAGTCGCTCTTTATATATATATTATTATTTAAATTATATATAATATTTATAAATTATTATGTTAGAAAATATTAAAAATGTGCATTTTAAAGTAAATTGCTATGTGCCAAATAATTTTTCTGAGTAAAATTTTGACAAACTAAAAATCTCTACCGCAATAACTTATTTATAGCTCTTCTTTAATAATTTTTATATATAAAATATATTTTCCTGAGGTTATATATATATATTATAATATATTATATATATATAATATTATATATATATATATATATATATAGTATATATAATATTATATATATAGTATATATATATATAATAATCCATAAATTTCTTTTGCAAAATAAAAATTTTATTAGCCAAAGTTTAGCGAAGTTTCTGAAACTTTGTGGTAACTTTCCAACGTTGCGTTTCCGTGCATGATAAATTGTAACTAGTGGTTTGGTAATTTTAGTTCGCTGGTGGTGGATGCAAGTTAGTTTTCCTAGACAGCAGGCCTACTCTGTGTTATCTAGTATAATTAGTCTCTTCACTCTATTAAAGCTTGCTTGCAATTTAAATGCCCTAGCTCTTTGTAAGAACTAGATTCATTGCAGACAAAAAGCAAAGTTATATTGGAATTCAATCTCTCACTGAACACTTTTGTGTCTTCTGTTGCAACAATCTTCTACCACTTCAGATAATATTATTAGTTGTGTGACATTTAATAAGAATTATTAAATTATATTATTATCATCGATTAAGGGGCGACGAGAATAAAGCTGCTTTCTTATCATCATTCTTATATTATTATTATTATTATTATTATTATTATTATTATTTATTATTATTATTATTGTTTCGTAAGTATCTAATTATAGAAAGTCTTAGCAGTATACTGTTATTGTTACATTGTTATTATTATGAAATATTGTTGTTATTATTGTTTCATTATCTTCGAAAATTGACAGAGTTTTTTTTCATCTTTGTCCATTTCCGAAAATATATATTTTTCAACTTCGAAAAATTATACTACATCTTGTTCGATAACGTGGTTACACATATTCGGAAATTCAGAAATAACTTCGCAATAAAAATTATAATCTCAAACATCGAAGCGACTTACTTTTAAAAATAAATTCAGTAAATTTTCAATAAGAACATATTGAAAATAAATTTCGATTTAAATTTAATAAACAACAAAACTTTTTCGTCCCCAAAATCATCATAAATAAAAACTCAGTTCTTTATGGGCATTCGGTCTATATAGCAGTATATTACAGAGTCAATAATTATTCTTCATTCCCTTGTATATATATATAGTAATTCCCCTGGTCCACACGAAACCCACTGGGTATATATATATACAAATTTATATTTCCACTATTCATTGGCTGCTTTCAAACTAATCGAGCGAAAGTGGTAACGCGCCTGAGATTTGTTTGAAAGTAGGAATAAACTGGTGGACTTGTTGATCTGGTCTTCAATTAGCCCATATATCTGGAGTGTGTCAAAAACCGACAATAATATATATATACTATATATGATATATATTATATTATAATATATATATATAGTATTAATAATAGTATATATATATATATATATTATATATATATAGCTATCCTATATATATATATATATTATATATATATATTATATATATATATATTATATTATAGTATATTATATATATATATATATTATATAATTATATATATATATATATAATATCTATAGGTATATATCTATATATATATATATTATCTATATATTATATATTATATATATATATATATATTATTCTATATATATATCTATAATATATATATTATATATTATATATATATATCATATATATATATATATAGTATATATGATATATATATACATATAATATATATATATGATATATAATATATATATATACTTATATATATATATATACTAATATATATGTTAAGCTAGCCTTAATTAGGGCCGAGCCTCAACACATTGTTGTCTATAATATGGAGATCAGGAAAATGTAGATTATGCTGAAGGGATAGTTAGTACCATGACATACTGCTATGCATAAATAACCTATTTAGCATATACTAGGGGGGGGCCCTTTAACCAGTAAGTTCACAGGCTACCTACTCACAACACTTTGCGGATCTCTCTTTTCAAACAATTTGTTTGATGGTTTCCTGCTTTACAAGTCATTAGTTAATAGTGGGTTCTAACAATATTATAAATAAATTTAGCGGATATAATCAAGTTTAAGCCACCAAATTTAACATGAATCTAACTTTAGAAACTTTGCACATTAGTAATGTAGGGAACAAAAGAAAATGTCGTATTTTTTGTTAGTATTTTTTTTTTTTTGTTTTTTTTTTGGTTATGTTTTTTTTTTAGTTTTTTTTTTTTTTGTTTATTTTTTTTTTTTTTTTATTTTTTTTTTTTTTATTGTTTTTTTTTTTTGGGTTTTTTTTTTTTTTTTTTTTTATTTTTTTTTTTTGTTGTTTATTTTTTTTTTTTTTTTTTTTTGGGGGGTTTTTTTTTTTTTTTTTTTTTTTTTTTTTGTACGTTTATTTAAAAGCCTAGGCCTCATGCCTTCAGACCTTTTCATATTCTTTTCAAAGCTTCACACATTTTAAATTTAATTCTTAATTATATATATATATATTTAACTATTATTTAATTTTGTTTTATTTAGTATTTTTATAATTGGGATTTTAATTACAACGTTTTATGTCACTCCGGAAAGTCACTTGCAGATTGTAGATATGCATTATCAAGGTTTTATAAAACATCTAAGATTTTCTTTTATAAATTTGGCATATATTGCTGCAGCTAGTCTCTTTGGAATGTGTGATGCAATCCCAGAAATTATCTGAGTATTTTACACTTGCTCTTGAGTTTGAGTTTTGTGGATTTGTTGATTGGTGTCATGGAAGGTGTGTATATTTGGTATGGTATGCTGGTTATTGACAGTTTCCAAGGGTTAGAGATTACAGATATAGCAATTGATAATGCATTATGGCATTGCTTTGTTTGTTAGTCTTTACTGTTCTAATTTTAGCTGTCATGCCGCCATCACAATTCAAGTCACTCTGCCTGTCATCCAAAACTGGTCTAATGGTTCTACAATAGTAGATTTGATCAGGACTATATCATTTACTTTAATTCTATCACTCCCAGGTTGTTTCATGCAGTTTTTGACTTAAAATTCTTCGTCAAGCTAAGCAAAGACTATTGAATAACCAATAGTTGTTTAAAATTGGTTGTAACTTGATTTCTTGAGTGTTCTAAGTTTTTACTAAGAGTGTCGTGTCATTTTCCTTCCATATATCTCCTTCCTCACTTCTCAATATTAGTGATGAGTTACACATTTAATCTTAGAAATGAGTTAGGTTGTTATAATATAGTATCCAAATGGGACCAGGAATCGTAGTTAAGCGGTCTAGAGTTGACAGTGCATTTTTTAATGAATGAATAGTGTAGTCAAAATAATGTCAAAAATATGTCTAAGCTTAGCTCTCTCGGCAATCAGCCCTTGTACTATAGCCGTTTTTCGAACAGTTTTTTATTTGTCTCTTCTCTAAAATTAAGCAAACCATGGTAGCGTATACTGGCACCATGTTACATGTCTTATTGTGTTAAATGTGATGTTCTTCTCATCAAACCAGTCAGACTCTAAGGCCTTTTGCAAAATATTGGCACCCTTTTCAAATGTACGAGCATTATCTGAGTATATGTAATCTGGGATGTTGTAAAGATTACAGAAGCGTTGGAATGCTAATAGAAAGTTAGGTACACTCCTATCTGGCAAGAGTTCTATGTGTATGGCTCGTATATTTAGGCATGTGAAAATTAATATAAACATTTTGTCGAGAGTGTTGTTATTGGTGTTTTTTACAAACAGATGACCAGTATAGTCAATGAGTGATTAGCTGCATGTGATGTTTAGGGACATCAGTGTATTTTGGATATTTAAATGCTCTGACATTTATTTTCTTGCATATCATGCAGTTGTGTATAATATTTTTAACTACTATTCTACCTAAAAAAGGCTTTGCAAATGGTTTAAGGTAATGATGTTTAAAAAAAAGCAAAACAGTGGTTTATAAATTTAATATCAGTCTTGGAGATGGTAGAGAAGACCTGCAAAATGATCCAAGGAAGGGAAAATCGTCACTGTCAACAAATGAAGGAATGGTGGTGAAAGTACAGACATTTTTAGAGGAAGATCATCACATTACTATTGATGAGGTAGCTTCTTCATTGGACATTTCTCATGGCTCAGCATTTTTGATTTTGACTGTCAAATACCTCAGCAAGCTTTTGGCATGATGCATCCCAAAAGCATTGCGTCCTGACCAGATGGTTTAAAAAGCTGATCTTTTGATGGTTTCTTTCAATGGCATTCTTTGATAGAGTACCATTAAACAGTTTATCAAAAGTAGTGGTTAGGTGTTACTAAAAGATTCTTTAAATAAAGAAGTTAATTAGGTATTCCAAAGTATTATATAAAAGGTCACTTTCCTTGAATGACCAAATATATTTTCAACATGATAGGTAAAAGAAGGAAGTATAAGGAGAGAGATTTAAAATTATTAAAACATAAACAGAAAGATACCAGAGAAAGGAAGATAAAGAGAAATGACGAATTGTTTCTTAGGTATTTCAAATTTTCCAGAAGAGATAACTAAAGAATGTATAGCAGATTTTTGATCTAATGAAATTAATAAAGATAAAGGATAGAACAGTGGTAATATAAAAAGAGGTTATGGTGATATGGAAGGAATATGTTACAGAATTATTTAGAGATGATTGACCAGCCTTTAAACATTCATTCTACAGTAGTGAATATTAAAACCAAAAAAGTGGTTGGTGAGAACGGAATTGTGTAAGATAAATGCTGGTCTTGTGGAGAATATGTTATTGAGAAGTTTAGCATATTAGATCTTTGAATCTGGGAAAATAAGATTGGGAGCATATGTGCTAATTAGTTTTCATTATGATACCAAGAAATAGATAATTTTAAATTGAAAATCTTTGTGCTATTAGTATTATGAGCCAAGTAACCCCTCCTCAAATAATGCTTTGCCTGTGAGTAGTGTGGCAAATGTGTTAAAAAAAAAAAAAAAAAAAAAAAAACTTTGAAGGGTTGTGTTGACAAGGAATTAAATAAGACAGTAAATTTCTGGACATTATATGTAGAAAATTTATTTAAAAATTGAATTGAAATAGGAATATTTGAGTGAAGATAAAAGGAGGGTTTTGATAGCTGAAAAATATGAAGAATATAAAATGTTTGGGTTAGAATTATAAAAATTAGGATATTATTTAATAAAAAGAAAATTCTTCCTCTTCAACACAACTAATCCTAAGTGTTTCTAATTTAGAATGGAAAATAATAATATATTTGAGTCATACTTATATTAAGACCAACTCCACATCCATGTCGGGCACCCTGGATTCGACCAACGGAGCTCTGGCCAGGGCAGGACTGGCCTAGCAAGCCGCTACCTGAAACAAATTGCTTGTAACACTCAAGGACCAGCCTCAGAATACAATTGACCTTTTGGATATAGACCACGGAAACGTTTTTGGAATGAGAAATTAACTAATACAAATGTTAAGTTGAGATTTGGAACTTTGAATATTGCTACTTACCGCGGAAAGGAGGAGGAAATAGTGGACATTATGAAAGAAAGGAGGATAGATGTTATGCGGATGGGCGAGATGAGAGTGAGAGGAGGAGGGAAGAGAGCTGGGTGGTGGATTTGTGCTGATGTATAAAGGAGTGGAGGAGGGAGTGAGGAAGCATGGAGTAGGAATTATATTGGGACCCAACGTATCACACAGTTTGGAAGGGATGGAAAGTGTGAACGAAAAAGTAATCAAAGTTACACTAAAGATAAAAGGAAGGAGATATCATGTATATCAAGTATATGCACCGCAACAGGGGCATCCAGAAGAAGAGAAGAGGATGTTAATGGAGTCATTGGAAGATAGGGTTGAGATGGGAAGAAGGGAAGGTGAGGAGATAATACTAATGGGTGATTTCAGTGCAAGAGTGGGAAGGAGGAGATGAAGCGGAAAGAATGTTGGGGCCATTTGGAGAAGAATTGAGAAACAGAGGGTGAAACGTTGATAGACTTTTGCATGAGGAGAAATTTGAAGATAATGAATGGTTTCTATCAGAAAAAGATTCACATAGATATACGAGATATAGGTGGAATTATAGAACAGGAATGTTTGATCAAAGATCGATAAAAGATTATAGTGTCGGATAGAAGAATAGTAGAAGATGTAAAAGTGATCCCGGGTGTGTCAATGGATTCAGATCACAGGCTGTTAATAGCTGATCTAAAGATACAAGCGGAGAAAGTACAAGTAAAGGAGAAGTGGAGTACAATAAAAGTAGACTCGCTGAAAGATCAAGAAAAGAGATTGAATTATGTTGGTAAAGTAAGCGAAAAAATACTGGAGATGAATGGTGATGAGACAATGGACACATAGGAAGTGTTGTGAAGGAAGCGGCTAGGGAAACCCTAGGCATTAAATGGATGAGAGGAGTGAGAAAGAAGCATACACCTTGGTGGAATGAACAGGTAAAGAATGCTGTGAGACAAAAGATGGTAGCATTGAGAAGATGGCTTAAAAACAGAAGTGTACAATCCAGAGCTGTGTACGTGGAAGCAAGAAATGAAGCAGAGAGAGTGAAGAGGAGGACAAAGGAGGAGGTGGCTGAGAAGCAAGCAAAGGAACTGATGGATGATATGAAGGAAGGCAAGAAGAAGATTTTTAGATTGGCAAGAACGTGTAGAGGAGCGAAGAGGAGAGTATGTAATATCAAAGATAGAAATGGTGAAACATTGGTAAGCCTGAGGAAAAAAACAAAAGTTGGATAGAATACTTTGATGAGTTGCTGAATGTGGAGGTGCAACCGGAAGAGGAAGGGGAGAGAGAGAGGAGGAGAGAAACGAGGAGGGTGTGGAGGAGGAGGAATTTGAGGAGGCGTTAGGAAAAATGAAGAGCGGAAAGACTCCTGATGAGGATGGGATACATATTGAATTGCTGAATCTGGGAGGAGAGGAGCTGAAAGCCTTGATGCTGATATTTCTGAACAGGTGTTGGGTGGAGAAACAAGTAAAAATTTTTTTTCCTTTTTTTCAATTAAGTTGTGGAATTTACATGTTTGAACAATTATATTATAAGTTTTAACAAATATGCTCTAATTTGGACATTTTTTGGTTCCAATTTCCTACAAGGTGGAAGCCCCTGAGTTTGTGTTCAAAATTTTTATGAGTTTTCCATATTTTTATTTTATATTCTGAATTTTGATATTCATAATATTTTGTTTCTGGCTTCATTAATGTTTTCTTACTCTGTTTCAGCTTTCAGTAACATTTTTATCATTAATTATTTAATCAGAATTTAGAAATGCCACGTGCAAAAAGTCGTGTGACTTACTTTTTAAGGAAATAAAAGGTAGCAAAGGTCTCGCATGAAATTTAACTTTTGTTGTGTAGACTGTTGCAAACTTAGTATTTAATGCTCATAATCTAGAACTAGGAAATTCTGAAATTTGCCAACTGAGAGAGAAATGATTATGCAAAGGCAGCTAAGCTTAAGAGTCCTGTTATGCCCCTGCTCTTTCACCACGTCATTCTCGACACGATACTTCCATACGATCTGAGATATTCAGACTTATCAGTCATAATAAAATTAAATGTGGCCTGATCCACGCTGATGAGCCCAGTGATAATGAGCTTGACAGTAGTCACAGCACAGTAGTCAGTACTCAGTAGTGACTGGGGTCTGGGGAGTGGGGACTAGTGATTTAGTGAATCAAAAGCTGATATTCAAGCCAATATTTAATTTAGTCATTCACTCATTCCTCT
>JABUQX010095393.1:15000-28789 GCA_015478945.1 Trachelipus rathkii
TTCTGGGCAGTTCTTTGACTTGGTGTTACGAATTTTATTGTCATAGATAAACTTTATAATTAGCTTTTATAATAAACTTAATTTACTTAAATGAAATAATGTCATAAAATGATCTTAGGCCATGGGCACTCTAATACAAATCCCTAAAAAGAGAAATATACATACTTTAAATTAATTAATATATACAAAGATACATATACACTACTCTACTAATGCAAACAATCTCTATTGTTTGAACCTTCCCACTACTTATCTTATATGATTTCTTTCCTTTGAACTCCTCTTCAATACATGAAATCCTTCACCTGAAATTGTGCAATTTAATCAATAATAATAATAATAATAATAATAATAATAATAATAATAATAATAATAATAATAATAATAATAATAATAATAATAATAATAATAATAATAATAATAATAAAATTTAATAATAATAAATAATAATAATAATTAAAAAAAAAAATTTCTTTGTTGGATGAATGGTTAAACTTAAATAATTGCATTAACTAACTAGTTTTCAACATCGACATCACATGATTCAAAAACACAATGGGTTTTAATCAAACTATTAAAATCTATTTTAATTTAAATGTTTTAAATATTGCAGAGATATTCTCTATTTTCTTAATTTTAAGAAATTTGATGATAATCATCCATTCATTCATTTGCATTCATCTTTCAATAAATGATTATTTTTAAGTATTAGTCCAATCCAGACTCAGGCTCCAAAATCATCTTCATCTACTTCCTATTGACTAGTTTTTTTTTTTTTTTTTTTTTTTTTTTTTTTTTTTTTTTGACAGTTGATTGATCTTCAAATGAGAATGTCTCTTTTCATGGATCTTTAGTACAACTTGGCTTGATATTTGTTTGTATTACATCCCTTTAGGCTTACTTACATCTTTTTATTTAATTTCAGATCTTTCCCAGCAATGAAACAAACTTTGCTTTATCAGATAACATTAAAAATGAAGAATTAGACCAAAAGGCATCAATAAAGTCAGAAATGAGGGAACCAAATGTTGAATTTGAGTTTGATGAAGGACTTGTCAACATGGAAATCATAAAATCTGACAATCCGATGATTGCAGAGAAGTCAAGTGATAAATATGTAGATGTATGTTGATTCTTTTATTATTTTTTAAATTTTTTTACTCAAGTTAGAAACATATTAAGAGAACAGAAAATTATTATTATTATTATTATTATTATTATTATTATTATTATTATTATTATTATTATTATTATTATTATTATTATTATTATTATTATTATTATTATTATTAAGTTTGTGTTGTGTTAATATTGATCTGAAACACTTTAAGGTTTTGTGAACAAATGGAATCAGTTTAATATACAATTTGTATTATTAAGATTGATCAACTAATTAAAAAGCTCTGAAGAGCAAATGCCTTAAGTAAATTTATGTATATAATATTTTTGTGTGAGCGTGTGTGTGTGTGTGCACCAATTGGCAAATATTGTCATGTTGATTAATCACCCAATTCCTGTTTACCAATAACTCAATTGTTCTCATGCTATTCATCGAAAGGACACTGCTTTAGCAATTGCCGTCTGTATGTGTGTGTCATCTTTATACTTTATTACAATTCATTGGCACATTGTGAGAACTATTTGTGCCCTGTTTAAAGGAAGGATTGTATTGGAGAGGATCAGGTTTGGGCTGGGACTGATCTCTCCTTCCCAAAAATTTTCTGAGGTATTTGTGAAAGATGATGAAAAGCTTAATGCAGAATGTGCTAAAAATTTCCGATCTGGGTTGTAAGTAGATGGAAGGTTTTGTTCTTTCGAGAGAAAGGAAGATTGAGGGTCTTCCTGCGATGGGCTTAGATTTGAGTTTAGAATGAGAATAGAAGTTTGATCTTTGGGAAGATTAGAAAAATGAGATGATTCATAGGAAGTTTGAGTAGGAGTTAGTAAAGTTGTGTTTTGCGAGAGCACTTTGGACGATTGTTTGTGATAATTACATGTGTTAGTGAAAGCTCGTGGAATTTTTGGTTGCAGAGGCAACAAAATAGTTTCATTAAAGAGAACTGAATGTTGTGAAAAATTCTTAGAGGGTTTTGGGAGAGTTCCCTGAGAATTGTGCTGCGGTTCGAGAACTGCTTCTTCATGGAAAGGATTAGAAAGAAGCTGCGGGAAAATTGTTAGAGGAGGAGAATAACTTAAATTTTTAATGAGCTTTGAGAATGTTTCAGGGTTGTGTTGAAGCTTAACAGAACAGTCCTGAACTTTGCGTGGCGATAAACTTGGTTCTTTAGGATGAACCGAAGGAAAAGAAAGAACATGCTATGAGTTTGAAAAAATTTGCGTATTGCAAAGATTAGTAGAATGACCATGAATATGATTGAGTTGGTCAACAGGCTTCCTATCGATAAGTAAAACCTCGGCATGTGCTTTGAAATTTTGAGACTCTGTCCTGTTTTCACTACCAACTCTTCTAACCTCTGAATCAGCATATGCTTCACCATTTTGGAAATTAATATTTCTATTCTAACTTCAGTTCTGTTTCTTGTGTATGTCTTTGCATTTCGCTTTTGCAAATTCATCATGTTAATGTTACCTTTGAACCTGATAGCACCCTCTGATAATAACTTACTGTCACCCGGAGTGCCCTTAACTTTGAAAGAAATGGGGTTAGAAGCTTGAGCACCTTGCTCATTATAAATATACATCAATGGGGAGTCGTTACAACTGATAATATCTTTACGCTTGTTGAATATAAATTTGTTGAAAAAAAAATGGACAAGATAAATTGATGCAAGATGTTTTTAAATTTGTTTTAAAAAAAAAAAATAAAACAATTATTATTGGATAATTGTTTTATCGATCTATACTTGGCATTAAAAAAAATGGCAGAGTATATATATATATATATAAAAAAAAAAAAATATATATATATATATTATATATATATATATATATATATATATATATATATATATATATATATATATATATATATATATATATATATATATATATATATATATATATATATATATATATATAATATATATCAGGGTTGGGTTCAAGGTTACATTTTTTTCAAGTAAAGTACCGTACTCTAGATTGTTCAAGTAGCAAGTACAAGTACTTAGAATTTTGGTTCAAGTACAAGTACAAGTACATGGTCATCAAGTACAAGTACAAGTAAGTACCAAGTACTTTATGAAAACTTGCATAATATATATATGTATAATATATATATTTATATATACTATTTTAGGGATATATACATACCGATACCGATACCGATACCGATACTCTATTTTTTTTAGGTGCCGATACCGATAACTTTAATTAATATAATAAATACACAGTATAAGATAGAACATTTGTGCACTGCTAGGAACTCAAATTGCATTCCCTGTACAACAATACTTAGTGCTTATATTTAAATAATTTTTTATAAAAGTAATTTGTGTTTGATAAAGTAAGTAACTAGCTTTTTGGCAGTAAGAATTCAAGATCATATTTAATAACTTTTTTATGTTTGTGTTTATTAAAAAATATTCCATTTCCATTTTCCAGTACGTATTAACAAAGTTTAGCTACTAGCTTTTATGTTTTTACATGATTACAATTTACAATAAGATTCTTTAACTAGCTACATATAAAGAATAAAAATAATGCAAGAAGAGACCTCAATTAATCAGCCAAAGTTAAAATAAAAAACGCTATTACTCAACATGACATAATAATATACTCCTTTAAGATAGATATCAATTCATACTCAATTCAAAATTCACAAAATTGTGATGCCGAAAACATTAAGCTTTCACTAGTATCTGCCGAGAGACGGTTCCTTTTTGGGGTGTTTACATTCCTACCTAAGCTACACTATAAATACGCTCTATCTCGACTGATGAAGGAGGTGCTCATAATTATTTGCCTGCAAGCATTGATATAATGAAAACCTTGGCCATTTTCATGCCACCGCATGAAAGGAATTCTCTTCTGAAGGCAGCATCTCCATGTTTTCGTAGAGGCTCATCTCCTCTTTCACAGAGACTGCAAATTTGAATTATTTTTGCTCCTTGATGACTGTCTCTTCAGTTTTTTACGATGAGGTCTGGTGTGATTCTTTTGAAGGTGAATGAGATTTCATTGCAATTTCGGCCATGACTTATCAAAGTCTAACATATCCATATCCTCATCTTCAGTAGGTTTTTTTTGCTGAAAAGCCACATCGGTCACTATCAGTGGCTGTTGCCAGGGTTGCAGATAAGGCGGCTTCACTTCTCTGTCTCTTTTTTTTTTTTTTTTTTTGTCAAGCGAGCAAACTCCTCGTTATGCTATTTTAATGCATTCTAGAAGTGGTTCACCGTCGGAAGTGCCATTCTTGTGGGGTTTTCAGCTAGCTTAAGGAATTTCTTATTAGAACCTTTTATTTATTTATTTTTTACAGTTGTCACCCCTCGCCGCTCACGGGCAGAACCTATTCAAGGAGTGGGTGTGTTGAACGCCTCAAAATCCATCTAACGCAATTACGCAGATAAGCACAGACACAGGCTTTAAAGTGAGGGAATTAATTGAGAGGCAAACAACAGATGATGGAAGAGAATTTCACAGAACAGAGGGTGGCAGGAAGAAAAGACGCCACGCAGCGAACCAGTTCTGGAGTTACTAACACAAAAAACGCATGCTGGCGACCCAGCACCCGCTTGTGCTACAAGGGCGTCATATTAAGGTGGTGGTACGCGAGTGGAATAGTTCCCTCGAGCACTTGCCTCTACGGTTCTATAGAAAAGGATAAAGCACCAACATCAGCCCGCAATATAAAGGGTCAAGTGAACTAGAAAGAACAGGACAGTTTATAAGTCTTTTGGACTTTGACTCGACCCTATCCAAAGCCGGGTGAACAGAGCCCCCGCCCCACAGATATGAGAGCAGTACTCCATCCAAGGGCGGATGAGACTTGTATAGGTGGGAGTAACTGAGAAGAGGAAAAAAAGGTTCGCACTCTAAACAGACCCCAGTTTTCTTGTAGGCGCCCTAGCAATCACCTGTGATTTGGAGTTTTCAAAATTTTTTTGTTTATGTTAAGGCCAAGGATGTTTATATTGTCAAGGAGAGACGAGAGAACCGTCGAAAGAGATAGAAAAGTTAAGTGTCTTTCTTAGAGAGAGATTTTGTAGAAGTTGGGTTTTTAAAAAGAATTATTTCACAATCTTGAGACGACCCAACCTGAAATTCTACTATCCAGATCAGCAGAATAGAATCGGAAGATTAAAACGAGAGGCTTCTAGAAGTAAAAGGGGGAGCAGAATTGATATGAGTTTAAGAAGAATGACGGGTCAAGTCATCGACATATGAGTGGTTAGAGTTAGGATGTGCAGGTGAGAAGATAATTGATGAAAAGCAGGAATAAAGTAGGAGATAAAACAGAACCCTGAGGAACACCACTATTTGAAGAAAAAGAAGTCTCCCCATCAACAACAGCCGACAATTGAGCGATTTGAAAGAAAGCTGACATAAGTAAGCAAGAGAAGAAGGAAACCCAACGGAAGGGGAGCTTAGAGCGAAGTGACGCGGCCATAAGCTGGTCAAAATGCTTTGGAAATGTAAGCGCCACCACAAAGTCTTCCGTAGTTCCTAAGGGCGGAAACATAAATCTGTTGAAGTAGGAAAGAATATCGCAGTAGATCTCGAGCACCGAAAGCCGTACTTGTAAAATCAGAAAGAAAAGAAAGAGAATCCAGATGATCTAAGAGTGAGAGTTGAGAAGGGTTTCAAAGATCTTTAGAAAGAATAACAAGTGAGAGCTATAGGGCGATAGTTGAAGGATCAGAGCCGGCTTCCTTTTTTCGGATAGGTTGGACATATGCGCGCTTCCAACCTGAGGGAAAGTGCTAGTATTGAGGCATAGAGAATATGTTGAACGAGGGGTGGGGTCAGCAACGGAAGCACACTTCTCAAAACTCGGAGAGGACATGCCATCCGGGCCACCCGCCTTCCTAACGTTCATGATATTTCAGGAGCTCATGCACCGCGGATCAAATGAAATGAGGGTAAAGAGGCATAGGAACCTGAAGAAAGAAAGGAGGAGGAGAGGAATACAGAATCGTCGCAGGTTGAATTAGAGAAAATAGGAGGCCAAAGAGATGATTGGGCTTTTCAGTTGGAGTATTAACAAGAGAATCATCAGAGCGAATAAGAGGAGGAAAGGATGATTTGCAGAAGTTGTTAGAGATGTTTTTGGCAAGAGTCCAGAAAGGACTGTCAGAAGGGAGAACCAAGGAGGTCAGCGCATTTTCGTTTTATGAAAGTCCGCTTTGCTCGTCGAAGAGTATCCTGCAACGATTTCTAGCTGAATGAAAATTGGCAAGAGTGATAGGAGAACGAGAATTTTTTCCCTCCCCGATAAGTATGGTCTCTAGCCTGAATGGACCGGGGAACAAGCACGATCGAACCATGGATTTTTGAGAAAAAAAGATTTAGTCCTAAGAAGAATGAACCTTGCTCATACCATTAATCAATTACAGTTCATGCCACTTTATCGCAGAATCTGAAGCGTCTTAAAGAGTCAAGCAGTCAGCTTCAATTATATAGTTAGCGTAGAAGCAACCCAATGCCCCCAATCGGCCCGATCAAAGTGCGAGAAAACGCATAGGGCAGGATGGAGATGTTGGAGAGAAAGTATTAAAATTAAGTGATATAAGGTTGTGGTCAGATTTACCGATAGGAGCGAAGGTGGTGTATTTATAGAGAGAAGGACTAGTGGTGAAACATAGGTCAAGTGTGTTCAAGAATCGGTTGGGACGATCCGAAATGTGTGGTAGGTTATTTAATCCAGTTGCTCCAGATCGTGGAGAATACTGAATGATTCGCTCTCCTCCCACTAAAATCAGTACGAGAGGAAACCAACAATTCAGTTTTGTGTACATTGAAATCCCTAAATAGAGGACCTCAGTATTTGGATGAGAAGTATAACAGTCTCCTGAGAGTAGTAAGGTAATCAAAAAAAGGCATGAAAATTTGTTCTGTTAGGAGAACAGTAGCAGAAGCATAAGAATATTGTAGTAGAAGGAAGAAAGATTTTAAGCCACAGAACATCGAAGTTAGAGATTCGAGATTCTAGAGACTGTTCAAATAGAAGTTTATTTTACATAGGCACATACTCCAACCTTCTAACGGAAATTATAAAATAAGTTATAGTTGGATAATATTAAACGAGTTGAAGGAAGAATTTCTAGCCATCTGGGTCTCAGACCAGAGCATAAAATTAGGTTTAGAGTTTAGAGAGGTGTATTCATGTATGCGGAGTTATAGAGTGCAAGCCATTGATGTTGGTCAAATTCAAAAGAAAGCCACGCCTGTGCAAATCTGCTATCATACACGCACACGCAATCCCCCCCCCCCCCAAAAAAAAAAAAAAAAAAAAAAAAAAAAAGAAACAAATAGACAGAAACCAAAGGAGAAATGAGGAAAAATTTATTCGTACGCTAAAACCTAATTTTAAAACGATAAAATCCTATTTACAGCAAATATCTAAAATATGAATAATCCAGAAAGTTTAAAACACTCACGCACTCATACGCTCTCACGAAATTGCGTAAAAAAAAAAAAATACTATTGATCAACTAAAAAAGTAGATAAATCTGTAGAAATTATAATAATGGCTTGTCCAAATAGGAAAATTTTACGCTAAAGACCAAGTTGGAAACGCTAAAAATCAAGTTAAGAAGGAAATGAGGAAAAAAAAACCTTACTTCCAGTACTAGCTATCTATATGAACTGAGATTTTTTATTGAAATCCTAAAGTTTTCTCATAATTTTTTCACCCAAAAAGTAAGAAGTATGCGGCTAAGTATCGGCCATTTTAAACCGATACGATACCATCAAAATGGCCGTACTACCGTACCGATACCGATCCTCCGGTACATCCTAATGATATATATATATATATATATATATTATATATATAATATATATATATATATATATATATATTAATATATATATAAATATATTTTTATATATATATATATATATCTTATATATATATATATATATTATAAATATATATATTATAGTATATTATAATATATATAATGAAAAGAAGTACTAACAATCTGAACATCATCAAGAACTTTATTCAACGTTTCGATGACTCAAACTGTCATCATCCTCAGGAAAAGACACTACAAATAATAAATAGCAATAAGTGTTGCTATTTATTCTTTTGTAGTGTCTTTTCCTGAGGATGATGACAGTTTGAGTCATCGAAACGTTGAATAAAGTTCTGGATGATGTTCAGATTGTTAGTGCTTCTTTTCATTATAAAATTACGCTTCCCAAAGAATAGTAGCCGAAATGATATATATATATATATATATATATATATATATATATATATATATATATATATATATATATATATATATATACTATATATTATATATATCATATATATATATATATATATATATATATATATATATATTATATATATATATATATATAATATATAATATATATAATTATATATATATATATATATATATATATTTATATATTATATATATAATATATATATATATATATAATATAAATATATATATTATATAATATCATTCATCATGCCTCATCACCACCATCTTATCTCCCAAGACTGGAGGCAAGGTGCGTAACATATCCCGGAAACAATCAAAATGTAGAAGAATAATAAGCAGTAGAAAAGAAGCCAGCCTTACCGCCCCTTTGTACCAATTAGTGAGAACTCGTCGGCAGTCAAAAAAATCCACCCTACGAAGCTTTCGGGACGCCGCGATTGACCCCCACTATGACCTTCTCGTCAATGAGGGTTCATTCCCTTGGCCCAGGTGGGCTACCACCATCTCCTCACAAAACCCACATTCACTCCTGTTATGCACCTTTCTTCTCGCCTCTGCCAAACTCACATTTCTCTCTTCCAGGCATTCCTTTTCTGACTCATTCCACTTTTTCTCCTGTCTCCCATCCGGTAGATTCCCAACACACTTACACTATACATCCGTTTAACCGACCGTTTGTCAATCCATTCCTTTCCACATGACCAAACCATCCAACGTCCTTCTCATTTATTCTCTCATTTACTCCAATCTCCACACCAAACAACTCTCTTAATACGTTCATTCCTCATTTTATCATTTCTTTTTCAACACCTCACACCCAATAAGATTGTCCATCTGAACAAATTGTAATTTAGATCTATACCTCTTATTCCAGACCATAGTCCATTACTATACATTAACACGGGTAACAAAATACCCCATGTAAGAACCCTAGCGCACTCAACCTTAGTCCCTTACATCCACCAACGATTTAACTGGACCATCCACCTTAGTCATTCACAAATTTTCTACTACACTCTGTATCATCCGCTTCCTTTTCATTAAATATATCCTAAATATTTACATTCAAGACACTTTTTCCAGCTGGCTCACATCTAACGATAACTTCACACGAGGTCTGTCCTCATCACACAAACCTTACTCTTATCAGTTTACTTTCCAAACCGCTTCTTTTTTTACACACCCTACCAAATCTCTCCATCAAATCCTCTCAAACTTCTTTCAGATTCACCACAAAACCAACTCATCCTCATATAATAGGTATAGGGAATACTCATTCTCAGATAAATTCTCCCATCATTCCTCACTCTATCCTTGTCACGCCCCTACCTCTAATTCTTTCATAACCTCATCTATATACAAATTGGATTACAAGGAGAAATACACATCCCTGTCTCACTCGCTATTATATTTGAAATAATCACTTTCGTACTCTATTATTCTTACATCACGCTTCAACTATCGTCATACATACTTTTGATCTTATTCAGAAGCTTACCACCAACATTATAATCACTTAACACCTACCATAGAGCTTCCTATAATACCTATTATAGCGCTTGTTGCATAATCCATTAAATCCTAAAGTACAATTTATTCTTATCCTCCCTCATTATCCCAATCATCTGTTTCAATGTTAACAGATTTGATGCCACACAATCCTCTACCACTGTCTAAACGCACCACTATTCTTCCCCAAATTAGGTTCTCAACGTCATTCGAGCGCACTCTTTCGACCAAAATATCAACATATATCTTCCTACAACACTCATAAACTAATTACCTCTATAATACTCCTTATCTCCCTAACCCTTATATAAAGGTACTAATATTGACCTCCTCAATCGCGCTCGGAACTATAACCCTTCCATAACGTTTGTGATTCAACTTCAATCCAATGAATGTCATCTCTCGCCTATATAATATATATATATATATATATATATATATATATAATTAATATATATATATATATATATATATATATATATATATATATATTTATATATTATATATATATATATATTATATATTATATATATATATATATATATATATATATATAATATATATATATATATATATATATATATAATTGGTTTTGAGAGGTGAATCTGAAGAGAGTTTTGAGAGGATTGGTAGAAGAGATTTGAAGGGTGTGTAAAAGGATGGGTTTGAAAATAAACGACGTAGATAAGAGTAAGGTTATGCGGTTACGAGTGAGGACAGTCCTCGGTTGGAAGTAATGCTAGATGGTGAGCAGCTGGAACAAGTGACTGAGTTTAAATACTTTAGGATACTATATATATATAATGTTGGACGAAAGGAACGGATGATGCCAAGTGTAGTAGGTAAGTTGTGAATTGCAGGAAGGAGCTTGGTGCAATTAAACTTGGTGGATGTAAAGAGACCAAGTCTTGAGTGCGCTAGTGTCTTGTGTGATGGTAAGTTGTTACCCTGTGCGTTAATGTATAGTAGTACGACTATGGTCTGGAAATAAGAGGTATAGATCTACAGTACAAATGTGTTCAGATGGACAATCTTAGGGGCGTATTAGGTGCGAGAAGCATTGATAAAATGAGGATGAAGTATTAGCAGAGTTTGTATGGTATGAACAGAAGGGATTAAATGGAGAATAAGTGAAAGTCTGTTTAGATGGTTTGGTCATGTGGAAAGAAATGGATGATAGTCGGTTGGTTAAGTGGATGTATAGTGTGATTGTGTTGGGAATCGACTGGCTGGGAGACCGAAGAAAAAGTGGATTGAGTCAGCAAAAGAAAGTCTGGAGGAGTTGAAATGTGAGTTTGCAGGGGCGAGAAGAAAGGTGCATATAGGAGTGAATGGAGGGTTTTGTGAGGGTGTATGGTTTTGGCCCACCTGGGGCAAGGGATGAACCCCACATTGCCGAGATCCATAGTGACGGTCCGTCGCGGTCCCGTGAATTTCTAAGGTGGATTTTCTGTGCGGCGAGTTCCAACTAATAGTATAAAAAGGGAGGTAAGGCTGGGCTTTCCTTTTCGACTTGGTCATTTTCTTCACTACTTTTTTGTTTTCTGGTACATGTTACGGTCACTTACCGCCAGTCCTTGGGGAAAAAGGTGGTTGATGATTGATGATGATGATGAATGATGAATATATATATATATATAATATATATATATTATATATATTATATATAATATTATATTATATATATATATATATATATATATATATAATATATATATATATATATATATACGGTATATATATATATAATATATATAATATATTATATATATATATATATTTAATAATATATATTATATATATATTATATATTATATATTATATATATATATATAGTATATATATATATATCTTATATATATAAATATATAATATATTGTTATATATATATATATATAATAATATATAAATAATGGCATATTTCATTCATAACTAGAAATTTAATTTAAATACATTTTAAAAATAATAATATCAATAGTAGGAAAATGATAAAAAGGAAAAAAATATTGGCAAGTTAAAAATGCCAAAGTACTTGCAAGTACAAGTACCAAGTACAAAAGGCTCAAGTACAAGTACAAGTAAAGTACAAGTATTTTAAAAACTGCAAGTACAAGTACAGTAGCAGTACTCCAAATAGCATGTACTTTTGTGCGAAGTACTTGTGTTTTTGAACCCAACCCTGAAATATATATATATATATATATATATATATATATATATATATATATATATACTATTATATATATATATATATATATATATATATATATATATATATATATATATATATATATATATATATATATATATATATATATATATATATATAGTATATATATATATAAATATATATATATATATATATATATATATATATATATATATAATATATATTATATATATATATATATATATATATATATATGAACTTTCTTTCACATTCATATAATTTTATTTTTATTTTTATTTTTGTTTCGAACAGACCCTCGTTAGCTATGGTGGTGAAGGAGAAAAAGGTTCCAAAGTGAAAAGGACTTTCAAAAGATTACCTCAAACGTCAAAAATGTGTGAAAAAGGATTAACAAAAATAATTGTGAAAACTTCTGTTGACAATATACTGTAATTTAAATTTTAAAAAAGTAATGAGAAGTTGAAAAGTTCATCTGAATTTGCATAAAGAAAGTTTAAATGTGCCATTGTTAATTATGAAAGCCATATAAAAGTCAAACTTAAGCTCTTCATCTGTTACTCACAGCAATTTTAAATTATTTAAATGTTCTGAGTGTGGCTATGAGTGTAATCATAAAGCAAGCTTAAGATTTCACTTGCTAAATCATGAAAATACAAAGTTATTTAAATGTTCTAAGTGCAGCTATGAATGCAATTGCAAACGAAACTTAAAAAGACACTTGCTAAATCATGAAAAAATAAAGTTATTTAAATGTTCTGAATGCAGCTATGAAAGTAATCAGAAAGGATGCTTAAAAATTCACTTGCTAAATCATGAAAATATAAATGGAAATATAGACTACAACAGGAAGTAAGTAAACTAAGACAAGAGGTATCGATAGTAGATGCTTACCGACGTGGTGTGGTAACATCAGAACAAACTATAAGAAGAGTAAAAAATATACTAAGGAGAGAAAACACAGTACAGAGTAACCAAATAACTCAAGCCATTGCAAGTAGAAAGATGTTAATAATAGCAAAGGCTAATAAGATTAAAAGGTATGATAAGAGAGATAAAGAGAAAAAACAAAATCAAATGTTTAAAGAGGATCAGGGAAGGTTCTATAGAGAACTACGAAATGATTCCATAAAAGTGTCAAACCCTCCTCCCAAAGAGGAAGTGGATAGATTCTGGAAAGGAATCTATGAAGATGAAAGAATGTTTAATAATCAAGCAGAATGGCTAGAGCAAATAAAGAATAGCCAAGAAACAACTAATATCGAACAAATGGAACATGTTGCAATTACAAAAAAAGAGATTGAAGATGTAATTAAAAAGAGTAGCAACTGGAAAACACCTGGACAGATAGAGTTCAAAATGTATGGCTTAAGAAAATAAGAACACTATTGGAACCGCTTACCGCCTGTTATAATAGAATTATAAATGGAAGAGAAGAGATTCCTCAGTGGTTAACAACTGGAGAAACTGTGCTGATCCCAAAAAGCGAAGAAACCCAGAGACCAGAAAAGTATAGACCCATCACGTGTCTGCCAACCTTATATAAGGTATTTACGGGAGTGTTGGCAAAAAGGATCCAAGGACATTTGGATAACAATAACATCATAAGCGAAGAACAAAAAGGATGTTGTAAAAAATAGTTATGGAACTAAAGACCAATTACTCATCAACAAAATGATTACAGAAAATTCGAGGAGGGCCCAGAAAAACCTAAGAATGTAATGCT
>JABUQX010095394.1:2500-10000 GCA_015478945.1 Trachelipus rathkii
TCTATTGATCTATTGTCTAATTGGATTCAAGTTCATATTTTTTTGTATAACATAACACAAAAATTTTTATTTATTTGGTTTTGTTTTCTTTTAAACATTTTCTTGGTACTAACTAAATATTTCATTTAGATTACAACGAAAAGCCATTTAAATGTTTACAATACAATTATCAGTAAAACAGTAAATCAGTAAATCAAAACCACCCACTCTGTCCTCCTACCTTGACTGTCCCACCGTGATCTATGATCAATTGATCTATTGAATCATTGATCTATTGATATTTTGATTCAAGTCATATTTTTAACTAAAATTGTTATGTTTTACATACCTAAATCAGTATAAATCAAGTAAATCAAACTGCCTCCTCCTCCACCATCTCCTACCCATCCGGTGGATCTATTGATCTATTGATCTATTGATCTAAATGATTCAAGTCATATTTTGTTAACATAACATAAAAATAAATTATTCTTTGCTGTAGCTATTTTTGTTGAAATGTCGCGTTTGTTGTTGCATTTGTTTCAGTTGTTGTGTTGTTGTTGTTGTGAAATGTTGTTGTTGTTGTTGAAATGTTGTTTTTGTTGTTAAATATATCAAACGTTCAAGTTGAATGAAAAAAATATAAAACACTTTTTCAAACATATCTAATTTTACAATTAATCATTATAATAATTGAATAACTAACAAAGAAATGTATCTCATGACCTAACCTAACTTGATATACAGCATTCCCCCCCCATTTACAAAGGTAACTAAAGAATTAAGAAGTTCAATCTTACCAGCACGAGGTCATCATACCAATCTCAATTTTTACTATAATACACAGCCGCACAAAATATTATTATTATTATTATTATTATTATTATTATTATATTATTATTATTATATGATTATTAATTATTATTATTATATTAATTATTATTATATTATTTTATTATTATTTTATTATTGTTATTTATTATGTATTATTCACATAGATCATCACACAATAAGACCTATAACGCGTGCGAGATCACTTTGCCTGCAGTCACAACTAGAACACTGGTTGGTAAATTGCTCTCTACCTGACACCTAAACATTACGTAATCTTGTTACGCTCAAGGATAGCCAATCAGAGAACTGCATTTGCTAAGCCATCACGAACAGCCAATGAAATTCGAGGAATGACTCATTAATCTTAATATCTTTTGACACATGTGAAGGGTAACGAGATTTATTACTTTGTACCCGATATCTTTTGACACATGAGAAGGGTGGCGAGATTTATTACTTTGTTCCCCTTAGGGCCTTACTTAACATCTGTTTTATCTTAAACAGTAGTTTTATTATATTTTTTATTAATTAATTATTATTATTATTATTATTATTATATTATTATTATTATTAATTATTATTATATTAATTATTAATTTATTATTATTTATCATTATATCAACTATATATTATATGAACAAACAAACCTAAAACATACCCACACCACGATCAACACACAAACATCACACACCACACACACCTACACAATTTATACACACACACACCACACACATCACACACACACACACAGCACACACACACTTACGTTGAACACTTTCAGAAGGTAACATGAAATATTTTTAGGCTTATCTCTTTTTAGACTCCACCCCCTTTCAGAAAATATCAACATGAAACATGAAAATGATTTTTATGCTATATCCACTTGCATAAAGTAATGCCGATACTTATTATATTTATTAAACAAACTGGTAGTTTGGCAACGGCGCATTCATACAGATGGCGATTTGACACACTGTATAGATTTGGATGATGAGTTACATATAAATCGATGAGCTATTACGATCAACACTTTAAGACACATTCTTAGATTCTGAATACTTATTATATTTATTAAACAAACTGGTAGGTTTGGGCACGGTGCAATCTCATGCACAGAGGTGCATTTTGACAAGCACTGTTAGATTTGGGTGCTGAGTTATATATAAATCGACGAACTACTCGATGGATCATTCTTTATCAAGAGCTCTTATGATCAACACTTTAAGACACATTCTTAGATTCTGTAGTATCATTAACCAAGTTTTTTTATATCTACACATGAGGATTTTTCGAAATCAATACTTATTCAACGAAGTAAGTTTTTTCTTTCTCATTTAAAAAATATCATTGTAATACATTATTATATATATATATATATATTATAATATATTATATATATATAATATATATATTTATATAGTATATATATATAATATATATATATAATATATATTATAATATATATATATATAATATATATATATATATATATATATATATATATATATATATATAAATATAGATATATATATATATTATATATATATATAATTAATATATATATATATATATAAATGATATAATATATAATATATAATATTAATATATATATATATATATATATATATTATTATATATATATAATTATTCTTCTAATTTAAAAAATATCATTGTAATACATCTGGTCAATAATTAATGACACGTAAAGTAATTAAATACATCATCAATTAACAATAGAGGGTAAATAATTTATACATATGCCTAAAAAGTGATTCTTTTCCAGAAACGTGCTGAATATATAGCCATACACTTGTGTAAAAAGCATCCTTCGTGGCGTTATCGACTACAAGTGATTAAAAATGGTTGTTGCTGTTGTTACTGGTTAGATATATTTAATATAATGTAATGAGAAATTACTATGTAAACTAATATATTTACTGACAGAGTGACCTATTGCAAGCAAACTTGACCTTATTTGTTTACTGTATCATAAATAATAATGACTTTAAATTCCAGGCTAATCCTTCGATGATGAATGCTGCCAATAAGAAGAGGAAGATCACTATAACAGACATAACGCACATCTCTGTAGAGAAACTAAAAAAGTCGATGGAACGTCATACATATGAAGTAAAGGTTATTGATGAAAACTTCTTCCATGGACCAAGAGATCTTGAAGCGTCATTCGAAATGGTTGTTAGTGAAGTTGTTGGTGTTGTATTACAAGACTTAGGCTATGATAGTACACGTATGAGGGTTGGAATCAATTTCACGTTCGATGATGATCAGTCACCTGACCGGAAATATTATGTCAACATCAGTTATAGAGATATATTAGACAATATTGCAATGAAAGAGATGATGAGACGCTTGGAAGGTTCATTCCAATCAGGCGACAAGGCGACCATTTACCAAATTTAAAGTAAGTAGCTAACTGTGTTCATGATTAGCAAAAGGAAAAAGGTGGATTACTGTAAAAACTGATGCATTCGATGCTACAAAATTCTTAGTTTCAACATCGTTAATTAGTAAAGTCATCTAGAGGAAAGGCGCTGTAGGGTTGCGCTTATCCAAAGCTGTTATTCTGTTAGGCAAATAGTCGTGAATGTGGTAGAGTCGAAAGGTATTCATTCCATAAACAATCAATAGAAAGCTGCAAAATACATTAGCTAAAGAATGTGGGCTATGGAATATACAGTTCTTTCATAGTAACTGACTGTTGAAAAAAATCGAAGAATATTCGAAAAATGTCGATAGTCGTGTTTGGTCCTGATGGTAATGGTGTAAAAGATACTTTTATAATCCTCTGACGAGAACAGAGATGAACCCTTTATACATTATCCGGTCATGATGAGTTAATCATACTATGCTGTTAACAGAAGATAAGTTTTAAAGTTATGTTTGAGAATACCAAAAAACTACGGTGCATATAGGAATGTGCAATCTTTTTTGCACTTATTGTTAAACTTTTCAACAGTAATAATATAGCACATAAATTAGACTGTGAACATTACGGATGTAGACAGTGCCTAGACGATAAGTGTCGAGGCTCCTTTGATCACGATGGTATATTCCATGAATGTCGTGAATGTAATCGTGAATTTTATAATTCCGATTGCTATAAAAAACACCAAGATAATAATACGTGCAAGAAAATTAAGATTTGTGAACTCTGTCTGACACAAATAAAGATAGATCCAAGGCCAGTTTTCAAACATGAACTGTAACATAAAGCTTATTGTAGCTATATGTAAAAAAAAATATGAGCCTAAAGAAGATGAATACCATATATGCAAGAAAGAAAAGAAATAAGAAGAAAAAGAAGATACTGATCCAGAGGTTTATACATGTTACTATGATATCGAAAATATCAGCAAGATAAAGGTTATGATGATAAAGGAAGAAGAATAATAGAATTGAATCCTTATTTACTGGTAAGCCAGATGATATGTGATGTATGTACCGATAAAGAAGGGGAGCAAGTATGTTCACATTGCGGTCCAAGAACAAGAACATTTAAATTGGAGGCTGAAAAAGGACCTGTAGGAAATTTCATTGATTTTCTAATGGACTTTTCAAGTAAAAGATCTAAATCAAAAGTAATTGTGACAGCACATAATGGTGGTAAATTTGATCACCAGTTCGTATACGCTGCATTATTGACCCACCCAAGTTCAAAATCTATCAGCAGCAATCCTATAAAAAGAGGCAATAAAATCATTTCAATGGGTACGAATGGAAATATAGTCTTCAGGGATACATTATTATTTACACCATGTGCACTGAAAAGCTTGCCTAAATGCATGGGTGTCTGTGAAAAAGACAATTCCAAGGGTTTCTTTCCCTATACATTTTTAAATGAAGGCACCTTAAATTATAAAGGACTTATTCCAGATAAGAAATTCTTCGAAGTAGAAAAAATGTCGACAAATGAAAAGCAGGCATTTGAAGAGTACTATAATAAGTTTATAGGTAAAGAATACAATATTTTTGAAGAATGTGAAAAGTATTGTGTACAAGATGTTAATATACTAAGAAAATGTTTTGAGAAGTTTAGGGGCAGTTTCATTAAAGAATTTGATATAGATTGTCTAGATAGCAACACAACAATTGCATCTTTATGTTTTACACTTTATAAAAATGTGTTTATGCCTGAGGAAAAAATTACTATTCTAGGTCGAGAGAACCCTAAACCTTTCACATATGAAGCAATTCGCTGGCTTATGTATCAGGAAAAATTGAACAATATAAACATAAGGCACGCTCGCAACGGTGGAGAGAAAGGGTTTAAAATTAAGAACAAGTGGCTTTACCCTGACGGGTTCGGATATATGAACGGTATGAAAACTGCTTTCCTATACCATGGTTGTGCATGGCATGGCCATAAAGGCTGTAATAAAGGAAAAGGTACGCTGCATGGCGTATCGGCTGTGGATCGCTACAATCTCACCATGAAACAAGAAGATAGGTATAAAGAAGCCGGGTTTAATGTCATACGTGTGTGGGAATGTGAATGGAAAATGCAAAAAGAAGAAATTATTCAAGATCCTAATCATCCCGATAAAAATATAAGCATTAGTGAATATATTCAGCGTCTTAGTAATGATGTTGTTAACAACAGGCTCATAATTGATAATTCATTGCTTGGAGGCCGTACTGAACCCTTCGTACATTACTATCCTCCAACTAAAGGACAGAAGATCATGTATTTAGACTATACATCACTTTATCCTTATGTTCAGAAGCGAATGAAATACCCTTGTGGTCCCCCAGAAAAACTAATAGGTGATAAAGTACCAGACATTGAATCATTCAAGAATGGACTCAATGACAAATATTTCGGCACAGCTTACATTAAGATTCTTCCTCCTCAAGACTTATACATCCCTGTCCTCGCTGAACGAACCAAAAATAAATTAATATTTCCACTTTGTGTAAAATGTGTTAAAGATAATAGTTCAAAATGCAATCATGATGAGAATGAACGAGCCATTGAAGGTGTATACACAACACCTGAAATTCAGTTAGCATTAGAGATGGGTTACGAAATACTTAAAATATTTGAAGTTTGGACGTTTAAAGAGAAGGAGTTTTTATTTGAAGGATATGTGAACCACTTCCTAAAAATAAAGACAGAGGCATCAGGTCTACCAAATAATATTCACGAAGACGATCCTGATTTCGAGGAAAAACTTAAAGAGTTTATCCGTCTTTTCAAAGAAAAGGAAGGTGTCGAACTTGATATTAACAATATCAAGAAAAATCCTGGGATGCGATTCATTGCAAAATTGTGTCTCAATTCTCTTTGGGGAAAATTTGCACAAAATACACCTACAAGAGAAGATGTAGTATGTACTAGTGATAAACAAGTATGGGAACTAATAAACCAAAGCGATATTGAAGTCCCTAGCGTTATTCCAATAGGCAGTAAATATGTTGTGACAGTTGTAAAAAATGCGCTAGCCGAACGATCGTCAACTGCTACAAATATTCCTATTGCTTCATTTACAACTGCATATGCACGTATAAAATTATATGAGTTACTTAACAAAGTCAAACAAAGGGCATTGTATTGCGATACAGACTCTTGTATTTTTGTCGCTGGAGAAAACGATGAAGTTCCTGAAACAGGAAACTTTTTAGGTGAACTAACAGATGAAATAGCAGATTATGGCCCTGGGGCCTACGGTGATTCCTTTGTGTGTACAGGGCCAAAGTCTTATGCTGTTAGAATAAGAACCGCTGATGGAAATATAAAATATATTGTAAAGGCCAAAGGCCTTACAATCAATAAAGATACAAAAGATACTATCAATTTTGAAAAACTGTTAAAGTTGGTGTATGATCATAGTTCTGAAAATAGTACAGGCCATGATGAGTCATTGTATGATGATATCAAAAACCATGATGTTACAGTGAAAGCAATGAATGAAATACAATTGTATAATGTCGATGAAGATGACGCACGAAACGATGACCTACCTCATAAAAAGGCAGCTCGAATAGACGAATCACAGAATCCTAATGCTAATTTACACGGGAGTAACAGAGGAGGGTTATGCTATAGTATTCCTACTACAACTTTTCAACCCGGAAAATACGGAGGTGTTAGTATTGTATCCGGGACCAAGATGATGCAGCATACAGCTGATAAGCGGTTTTCTATCAAAAATTCTTTTCGAACAGCATCCTATGGGTTTAAGGGTACTTTAATCTCCATTTAATATATATAAATATTTATCTATGTCTAATGTATAATGTTTAATGTTTTTCCATGTACAAATATTCTGAATAATAAAATGTAAATAATAAAGTTTATTTTTATTAACCTTTTAAAGTAAATTAATCATGTTTCATGTTGAAATTTTCTGAAAGGGGCGGAGCCTAAAAAGAGATAAGCTAAAAATATTTCATGTTACCTTCTGAAAGTGTTCGACGTATGTGTGGTGTGTGTGGTGTGTGTGTGTGTGTGGTATTTATTCTTAGTTCATATACATTATAGTTTGTATAATAAATAATAATAATAATAATAATATAATAATAATAATAATGAATAATAATAATAATAATAAATAATAATAATAAATAATAATAAATAATAATAATAATAATAATATAAAACTACTGTTTTAAGATAAAAAACAGATGTTTAAGTAAAGGGACATTAAGGGAACAAAGTAATAAATT
>JABUQX010095394.1:15000-17500 GCA_015478945.1 Trachelipus rathkii
CTAAATTGGATGAAAACACAAAAATTTCTTTGTTTTCGATCAAGGAAAATTTAGAGTTAATTATACTGATAAATGAATCTATAATGCAGGTTTATAGTAAATACGATTTATTTGATTTGGATGAATCTTTGTTTGGTAGAGAGATAGATGGGCAATTTGAGTATCAAAATGATATTAGAATTAAAATCAGTAGAGTAGAAAATTTAGCAAAAATTAGCAAATTTGAGTACTAAAAAGATTTGCAAATTTTGTCAAGAAGAACATTCTATGTTTAAGTGTAATAATTATGCAACCAATAAAGAGCGAGTAGCTCAATGTAAGAGTCTGGGCTTATGTTACAGATGTAGTAGCGATAAACACCTTGCTTCCTCGTGTTATGGTCTTCAAAATAAATTACGTTATCCTTGTTTCATTTGTAATTCTCACTCTCATATTTCAGCTTTATGTAGTAAATCTCTTCTAGCAGATTGTGAGAAAAAGGGTGGAGCCGGAGCTGGAGAAACATCAAATCAGAAGATACAGGGAAAACTTGTAAGTAATATTGCTATAAATATTGGGGAGGCTGCTTTGCAGCAAAATTTGCTACCTACAATGTCTTTAAAACTTAAAAATAAAAATAAAAATGCTATTTTACATTGTGTCAGATTTAGGATCACAATGTAGTTTTTTAAAGCCTAGTGTTTTGCGGAAACTGCAAATTGATGAAAACAGTGTAAAAGATAGCACTAATGAAATAAAAACATTTTTAGGGTCACATCATAAAATATTAAAAAGGGTCTACATAGACACCCATATAGAAGATAAAATTTTAAAGCTTCCTTTTTTCATTGATGACGTAGATCTTGACTTTTCAGTGGAAGGTTTGGATCAGGCTGTTCATGACATGAAAATGAGTAAATATAAATTATCTAATAAATTTCTCACAAACGTACGAAATAACAAATTTGAAAATATCGAAGGATTAATAGGGGTCGATATTTTACAGCATTATAGCAAGTTTACTTTTACCCAATGCATGAAAGGTACAGCTATCGAGGTAAGTGATGGTTTGATTCCCTTAGGGGATATCAGAAATTTCTTAAATGAAGATCAGTCAAATATGCCTGATCATGAAACTGCATCTCAGGAAGAGTCGCCTGTGTCATGACTAGATTATGATATAATCGATTCTTCTATACAAAATATCGAAACTCCAACTGTGACATCAAAAAATAAAATAAATTGTTCTAAGTTAGTACATGACATTATAAATCCTATTATTTCTTATTTCAATCCTCTGAATTTTGTAAAAAATATTCCAGACTTAGATTTAGGTTTGGAAAATTTGTATAGTTTAGAATCTATAGGTATTGTTGATAGTAATGATATCAGCGATATCGATAAAAAACTCATACACGAGTTTGAAAAGGGAATAGAGCTGCGTGATGATAGTCATTATTATGTAGAGTTACCTTGGTACAAGGACAAAATTAACAAAGTACCTTCCAACTACCACGTAGCCATTTCCGCAGTAAAGCGAGTGTATAAAAATTTAAAAGATCGTGATTTAATCGATCGATATTCTGAAGTATTCACACAACAATTAAATGAAGGTATAATCGAAAAAATAAATGTGCTTCCTGACCAACTAAAAAATTATGTCTGGGTACCACACAGACCAATAATAAAGGAAGTGCAACAGGTAACTACTAAGGTCAGACCGGTATTTAATTGTAGCCTCAAAACAGACGCAAATCCATCTCTGAATGAAGCTGCTTTTCCGGGCATTGATCTTATGAGTTCTTTATTTAAAATATTATGTAATTTTAGGTGTAACAAATATGTTATCGTTTCAGATGTAAAATCTGCCTTCCTTCAGATCAGATTAAAATTAGAAGAAGACAAGAATCGATTGGCATTCCTATGGTATGATAAAAATCAAGAATTAATCACATATCGATATGCCACGATTATTTTTGGTATGGCTTCTTCTCCATTCATCTTGAATTACGTCATCAAATATCACACAGATAAGTATACTAATGATCTTTGTTCTCATGTTTTAAAAAATTTTCTTTATGTAGACAATCTCATTTATAGTCATTCAGATGAAACCATTCTTGAAACCCTTTACAGAGAATCGGTTGAAAGGATGGAAGAGGGTGGATTCTATTTAGGTTCCTGGAATACGAATCATAAAAGGCTCAAAGACCTCATGATAGAAGACGACCGTGCTGAGATGCATGGTTGTGAAAACGAAAGAATTTTGGGATATCTATATAATATGGAAGCGGATACAATGTCTCTTGATGATTTCAACATTGCAGGTAGTATCGAAACTAAACGTGAGTTATTGTCCCAAATATCCAAGGTTTTTGATCCCCTGTCATTATTTTTGCCTGTAACTATAAAGGGTAGGCTTCTGATGAGACAAACTTGGCAGGTTCAGACTCAATGGGATGAGAAAGTAAGTTCCGATATTTCTGCACAATATCGAAAATTGAGTAACGATTTGATCTTG
>JABUQX010095394.1:22500-25000 GCA_015478945.1 Trachelipus rathkii
TGGTGGCACGCGAGTGGAAGGTTCCCTCAGACTTGCCACTACGTCCTATAGAAAAGAATAAAGCACCAACATGCGCGCCGCAAAAGATAGAGGGTCCAAAGTGAACAGAAAGAAACGGACAGTTTATAAGTTTTTTTGCCTTTTACTCGACCCTATCCAAAGCCGGGTGAAACCTGAGCCCCCCAGATATGAGAGCAGTACTCCATACACAAGGGCGGAAGAGGCCGCTTGTAATAACTGGAGTAACTGTGAGATGGAAAAAAGTCTCGGCAGTCTAAACAGAACTCCAGTTTCTTTGAGGCCGCCCTTGCAACCGTTGTGATGTGAGGTTCAAGACATTTTTTTGTTTATGTTATGGCCAAGGATGTTTATATTGTAAACAGGACGAGACAGAGAACCGGTCGAAAAGAAATACGGAAAGTTTAGAAGGTGTCCTTAGAGAGGGAATTTGAAAGAAGTGAGTTTTTAAAGATTTGAATTCACAAGGCAGAGACCCACACGGAAATTCTATCACAGATAAAGCGAGATAGAATCGGACAGAATTAAGACGAGAGTAATTCAGAAAATAAAAGAGGGAGAGAAATTTAAAATAAGTTGAAAATGAAGGGTCGAGTCCATCGGCAATGAGTGAATAGAGTTAGATGGGCAGGTGAGAAGATCATTAATGAAAAGTAGGATAACGTAGGAGATAAGACCGCCACCCTAAGGAACACCACTTTGACAGAAAAGGAAGAAAGAAGTCGCTCAACATCACAACAGGCCGATATTTAGCGAATTTGAAAGAAAACTAACATAAGTAAGCAAAGAGAAGGAGGAAACCTAAAGGAGGGGAGCTTGGAGAGCAATGACGCGTGCCAATACCCGGTCAATGCTTTGGATATGTCAAGCGCCACCGCGCAAGTTCCCCGTAGTTCCTAATGGCGGAAAACCATAAATCGGTTAAATAGGAAGTATATCACCAGTAGACCTCAAGCGCCGAAAGCCGTACTGGCGATCGAAAGAAGAGAATGAGATTCCAGGTGGTCTAAGAAGTGAGAGTTTAAGAAGGGTTCAAAGATCTTAGATAGAACACAGGTGAGAGCTATAGGGCAATAGTTAGAAGGATCAGAGCGGCTTCCTTTTTTCGGGATAGGTTGGACAGTGCGTGCTTCCAACACTGGGGGAAAGTGTTAGTATTGAGACATAGAGAAATAGTTGACGGGGGAGGGGCCGCTCGGAAGCACACTCCCCTGAAAACCTCGGGGGAATGCATCCGGGCCACCCTCCTTCCTAACTCATAGATCTCAGGAGCCCATGCACCCGATCAAATGTAATCAGAGGCAAAGGCATAGGACACCTGAGAGGAGAAAGTGAACGGAGGGAGGATGCCTGAATTCGTCCGGGTTTGAGTTAGAGGAAAATAGAGGGAAGAGATTGGCTTTTCAGTTGGAGGTTAGCAACAGAGCCATCCAGATCGAATAAGAGGAGGAAAGGCAGATTAACAGAAGTTGTTAGAGATGGTTTTGGCAAGAGGCAGAAGTTTTATTCAGTAGGAAGAACCAAGGAGGTCTAGCGCACTTCGTTGCTGAAAGCCACTTTGCTCGTCGAAGAGTATCCCTGCAACGATTCTAGCTGACTGAAATTAGCGAGAGTGATGGAGAACGAGAATTTTTCACCCCCGATACGCACTGTCTCTAGCCCTGAATGGCCCAGAGAACAGCACGATCGAACCATGTATTATGAGGAGAGAAAGATTTAGTCGAAGAAGGAATGAGCCTCTCATTCCGTCAACGATTACAGCTCCACTTAGTGGCAGAAGCCGAAGGTCATCAGAGTCAAAGCCAACTCCTTCCATTATAGTTAAGCGTAGAGCAACGCAAAGGCCCCCCCAATCACCCGATCAAGTGCAGAAAAACGCATAGGGCAGGATGGAGCTGTTGGAGAGAAAGTATTAAAATTAAGAGATATAAGGTTGTGGTCAGATTTACCAATAGGAACGAAGGTGGTGTTTTTATAGAGAGAAGGACTAGTGGTGAAACATAGGTCAAGTGTGTTCAAGATTGGTTCGGAACGAATCCGAATATGTGTTGTTATATATATTATATATATATATATATATATATATTATATATATATATATATATATAATATATATATATATATATATATAAATATATATATATATTATATTATTTATATATTATATATATATATATATATTTATATATTATATATAATATATATATATATATATATATATATATATATATATATATCTATATTATATATATATCTATATATATATATATATATATATATTATTATATATATAAATATATATAATTTAATATATAATATATATATTATATATATATATATTTATAAGGTATATATATATCTAAATATATATATATATATATATATATATATAATAATATATATATATTATATAATATATATATATATATATTTATATATATAATATATATATTATTTATATATAATATATATCTTTATCTAC
>JABUQX010095394.1:47500-61762 GCA_015478945.1 Trachelipus rathkii
ATATATAATATATATATATAATATATAATATATAATATATATATATACTATATATTATATTTTGTACTTGAATATAATAAAATAAGAAAATAGATAATAATAATGATTAATAAAATAATAAATAAATAATATAATTAATAATAATAAAAATAACAATAATAAAATAATAATGAATAATAATAATAATAATTAATATTAATAATAAAATAATAATCAAGATCATTTAAATGTAATAATTATATTCGCCGAGCACTAATAAAACTTTATTAAGTACTAAACTCTACTTCATATATTGTATACTTCTTTCACAATAATTTGTATTTACGTATAATCTAAATATCCCCTATTTCCCTGATTTCGTAGGAAAATACAGGAATGTTAAAAAAAAAACAAAAAAAAAACAAAGGCAAAATTTTTTTTGACAGTGTAAAGTTTTTTTAAAAAAATGTGTTTTTTTAAAAAAAAAAAACGGTTTTTTTTTAAAAAAACCAACGTTTTTTTTTAAAAAAAAACGAACGGTTTTTTTAATCCCAACCCTATATATATAATATAGTTATATATATATATATAGTATATTATATATATATATATGAATATATAATAATATATATATATATATATATATATCTATATAATACGTATATATAAATATAATATATATATAATATATATATAATATATATATATATATAATATTATATATATATATATATATATATATACTATAATTATATATATAATATATATATATATAATATATATATAATAGTATATTATATAATATATATATAATATATATATAATATATATATATACTATATATAATATACATATATAATATATATATATATGATATATATATATATATATATATCTAATATATAATATTATTATTATATATATTTTATATTATTCATATCATTATATGTATATATATTTATATTATTTAATAGTATATATATATAATCTATAAATATATATATATATATATAATATATATATATATAATTATATATATATAGATATATAGTATATATATATAATATATATATATATATATATATATATACACTATTATATATATAGTATAGTAGTATACATACATATACTATACTATATAGTATATATATATATATATATATTATAATGATTATACTAATATATATATATAATATATATATAATAACTATAATATATATATACTATATATATATATATAACATAAGAGAGAGAGATCTTCTCGACATCATTCCAAACACTGGGATTTGCGAGTCAGACAGCAGAATCAAAGCCTTTAAGACACAATGATTTACTATACTTAAAAAGGAAAAGCTCGGATCGTCCATTTAACTAAGTTCAATATAAGAAGCCATAAGCGGCGGAGAAGCACAAAAGTTTTTAATATTCCCTAAATGAAAATTTGTATTAATTTCGCTTAACTTTTTTTCTGAAAAAATAGTTAAAATTAAATTGTTTAAAATTCAAAAAAAAATATATAAATTAAATAATTCACTTCTCTTGTAGGGCATGCACTGCCTACCTTGCCTACCCAGAGGGTTCGTCCCTGGATCAGGGATGTATCATAGAACGAGATATGGATGTTGAATACTCCTATTCAAACTGGACGAGTTGAAGTATTAACCTTAGACGACGCTATTTACGACTTAATAATAGGTAATATCCCTGGCGCAAGAAACGCAGAAAATCCTGACGTTAAAGTAACTATATCATGCGCAATCGAAACGGTCGATCAACAAAGTGTAAGGTCCGATAAACATGAAAGTACCCCACTGCTGGACGATAAAGAAGTTACAAGAGAAAAACTTATCAGGTTCCAACAAAAAGATGAAACATTAAACAGATGCAGATTACTAAGCGGTATAGAAAACAAGGAATAAAGACAGTCCTACTACGATATTTATAACAGAGAGGACATTCTTTATAGGTTGAAAGAGAAAAAGAAGCGACGAAGAAACAAATTGCCTTGCCGAAAAGATTGAGAAATGAACTTATGTTCATGGCTAATGGTATTATCATGGGAGGCCATCTGAGAATTAAGAAGACGAATGATAAGTACTTTTTGAGTTTTATTGGCTTGTGATGGACGAAGATATATTTAGATTCTGCCATTCGTGTGATATATATCAGAGACTATATAGAAAGGCAAGTTAACGAAAACATCATTGACAAAAGTCCCGCTTATTGGTATTCCGTTCAGAATAGTCGCGGTAGGCCTCGTTGGCCCGATCATACCTTCTTCGGAAGATGGACATAAATACATATTAACGCTAGTAGACTACGCTACAAGATATCCAGAGGCTGTGACACTAAAGATATCAACACAGTAGCTATAGCAGAAGCCTTAGTAGATATGTATAGTAGACATGGAATTCCTGACGAAATGTTATCGGATTTAGGAACCCAATTTGTGTATAGATATATGAAAGATGTCTGTCTCTAAACTGTTGAGTATTAAGCAGCTGTGTACGAGCCCGTATCACTCGATCTGCAATAGACAACTAATAAATCACCATCATCCCTTTCTCAGCTGTCAACCTGTCACATTAATCACGTCATTATAATAGCATACCCTAAACCCTCTCCTACCCCAACTTCCTTTCTTAATTTATTAATTTTTATTTTTTTTTTAATTTAATTTTAATTTTTTTAAAAAAAATTTTACCCACCATCCCCTCCTCCTCCTTGCCCATTCCCTCTTCACCCCTTAAATTAGCGCTGAAACTGTCCTCCTACTACAGCGATATATCGAATGAATTTTAAATAATATTGAATGATTTTTCTATCATTATATTTCAAATTAATAAGTCCACCAGAGCACTTAGAAAGTACGATTAAATATCGACATTGGCGTGGAACGATCACAATAAATCTATGGAACCATCGAAATGAATTTCTCTATCATGTTAATCCTTCCGTGGAACCAAAAAGCCGCCTTGAAGGGGCTAAGCCTTGAAGTTCAGATTCACAAAGACCTCCGAATCGCTTCCTTCCAGCCCTTAAAAATCTAGATCTTAACACATCGTGCAAAATCTAATGAGAATGATGAAAGTTCCCAAAGTCAGCTAAAGACATGACGGAGTTTCCAAAACTTCCGAAGAATGGTCTTCAAGCCTTTGCCTTCGACGCGCAAGTGCTGCCACGGGAAAAACCAAAAAAATCCTCCGGATTTGATCTTAACTTGAATCATGGACAAAACGCTAAAAATACTAAAAAGTAATGGACAAAACGCTAAAAAAAAGTAGCAAAATGCTAAAAGAGCCAAAAAATGCAAAAAAGGACAAATTTAACAGATTAGGTTGCCAAATTTAACGGATTAGGTTGACAGATGAAAAAATTGTTAAAAAGTAAGCAAAATACAAAAATGTAAAAAAAAAATGCGGTAAATTTAAACGGATTAGGGTACTAGATTAGGCACAAATGCTGGCAGCTGTCATTTTGTTTGTCGATCGTATATCAATAGTATAAATAGATTATCATATAATAATATATATAATATATATATATAATATATAATTATATATATATTATATATATATATATATACTAATATAATAATATATATATACTATATCCCACATATATATTTATAATATATAGTAATATATCTATATATATAGTATTATAATATATATATAGTATAATATAATATATATAGTATAATAATATATATATTACTAATAATAATATATTACAATGATCTAAACATGTTCTGGAACAATAATCTTTTTGAATTATGGATATACATGAAAAATGCTTCTAATATTTCAACTATTCGTCACTAACATACTCCGACAAGCTTTAACAATATTCCTAGACAACCCTAATAAAAACTTAAACCTAACTCTCTACTTTTCTATCATATCATATCATACCAATTAATGTTAATATTAAATAGTATTTGCTACTTTGTTAAAATTAATAAAATTAAATTTTTTTTAAATTGAATTTAAAAATGTTGCACAATTTTATAATTAAAGTTTCTTTCTAAAAATAATGTTTCAACAAAGAGAGAAATCGAATGAGACGTACCAAAAATAAAATCTAAAAATGTTCCTAGCTTGAAAAGACAAATTGGAGAAATACTTCATGTAATTTTACGTAATAAAAGAGAAATATAATTTTAAATATTAAAGTAATACTTTCTTTAATATAAGAGTTTTCATAAGTATACCAGAGTTGCTGTAGTAGAGAGGAATCATAAGTGAAAAGTAGACTTGATTTGTGTTGAATTAAGAATGAGATGTTTGAGTAGGTATTAAATATAAAATCAGTGAGGAGTTCGAATGGAATATGGTCATTATATTGTTTTCTTGTATAATTTTTGTAATAACTTGAGTTAGTGGCACTTAGACTGGGAGAGAAGATGAGATGGAAAGACGTTGTAGAATTAAGTGAGCATAGAAATGCAAGTGAGAACAAGGAATGGACAGACGAAATATTGCCCTTCCACCTCAGTAGCCCCATTGTTTGATAAAGAATACTGCCAATTCGTTATAGAACTGTGAACAAGTTGAAGCCTGAGACAACATGCTTCTTACAAAGCAACAAATGAAGGAAGCGTTTGTTATTTAGATCTCATAGTTTTCGAAGTTGTTTGGCAAAACTTGTGTGCTAAAAACATTCAATAGGAAACTTAAGAAACTGTCTAACAGTAGTTGATGCGGTGAATGTAACACAGTGTTTTGCAGTGGAGTGCTTATTAAAAAGTTAACTAAGAAGCTTGGTTGAATAATTAACTTATTTGATAGAAACCATTGGAATGTTATGGTGGAGCACTCGTGGATGGAACACTTTCGACACATCTGCATGTATACCATCTTGACAAAGTAATAATAAGAGTGTTCATGCGAATGTTCTGTTCATGAAGGATTGCAATGAGAGTGGAATCATCTATTTGTGCGCGGATTAGTAGCGACATTCTTATACGATTTGACGTCGGTACAAAGGTCAAAAGATCGGTGACGCACAGTTGAATGAGAACTAAAAAATCTGCGGGTATAGCTTGCCAAATTACTGGATTAGAATCAAATGATTCAAACAACAAGGAAGCGAAGAATGGTGTAATTACTGAGAGATGTATTTAGGAGATATTGTAGTAACAAAGCTGTTAGAGTGAGGTAGATACGTTCCGAAGGGAGATTTAATTTTCGCACGGAAGAATGCCAGTCATAGTACAGAATGTCATAAGTAGCCTGGCTATAAGAGGAGAGTATATATACCTGGAGAATTATATGGAGGAATATTATGTTGATTCTGAGTGATCTGCAGGAGGAAATCAATATCACTGTTCGTAATTTTCTATTTCTATATATGAGTGGCATGCAAGACTGAGCTAATCGAGAGATTGAAGACAGAATAAGGTGTATTTAGAAGTCGTAATAGCTTCTGGATTTCTGGATCAAAAATATTTATCCATGAAAACAAATTGATCGAATGAACTAATGAGAGAACGATTAGAAGCATAATCCACTTATTTAGGATTTATTATGATAGGCAACACATCCATGATACGGATTCCATATAGGAAATAACCCTTATGGCAGCGTTGTTAGTGGATTAATTGGTGGTTGAGCTAAGGCTACTGCAATGGAATCAATATACTATGTTATGGCGATAGTGAAGCACGTAGATAACGAAACGTAAATGGAGGTTGAAAAAGCTTGTATTATGTTTTAATATTTTTAACAAGGCGAGACGAGGCAGGGAGTGTATCCCTTTGTGTTATTCCATTTTATGCTATTATACTGCCTCGTTTATGAGGCTATATATTGGAAAGTGGACGATAGAAACTTATGAATTATAGTGTGTAGACATGATAGAGAAGTGAAAGAGCGTATAATTGTACCAGTTACTCTTAACTTTATATCCGGAAGACATTTTGATTTTTGCTTTGGCACAAATCTGAAGAGAGTTTGCAGAGGATTTTTAAGAGGGATTTCGTAAAAAAAAGTGGCTTTATACAAGAAAAGGGGTTTGAAAGTAATAACGTGAAATAGGAGTTAAGGTTAATGGTTTTGAAGGTAGAACATGTTCTCCTTCAAATTTGGAATTTGTCGTATTTGATATGAGAACTCCTAGCTTGGTATGCAAGATACCTGAGGTAAAATATTTTAGGACTCCTAGTTGGATGGTAAAAGGAATGGATTGTGATGAGTGTATAAGGAAAGTTGTATTAATTTAGAAGTGCTGGTACAATACAACGCTGGTGATGAACTTAAACGGAACTATGTCCTTGAGTGCTCTAGGTTCTCACAAGAGGTATGTTGCTCCTGTGTTATATTATAATTAAAGGTAGATATTAGCTATTGTGGTCTTGGAATAAATAAATAAAGAAAGAATATAAGTATATTCAGATGTGACAAAAGAATGGGGCTTGTTTTGTGTTGAAGAATTGATAATATATTGAGAAATGAACGCATTAGGGAGTTATGTATTTTAGAATTAAAGAGGTACATTGAGATTTTAATAAATCACAGTAAACTGAGTTTTTTATGAATGTGGAAAAGGATATGATGATATCGTTCAGACTTTGGTAGGGAGTGCTAGTTAATCTGACCATGCTGGGGAGACCTAAAAAAAGTGGATTGAGTCCATTAAAGGATAACTTGCCTAATAGGGAAAAGTGAGGGGGGAGTGTTTTCGTTAGAGGCAAGCCCAAGGAAAGGTGCCATAATAGAGAATGATGTACGTGGGTTTTAGCGAGGGGTGTAAGTACTAGAGGTACCACCTGGTCAAGGGGGTTGAAACCCTACACAGGTATGAAAAGTGCTAGATATTTGATAGCCCGTCACTAGGCTCTTCTGAAGCTACTAGAGGATGGATTTTGTCTATTACTGCTGGCGTACAAGTTGCGTACTTAAGGTGTTAAGATAGATATGGGGGCGGTAACAGGCCTGTTACTTTTTTTTCGATTTGTCCATCAAGCACTTGCTACCTAGTCTTTTTCTTGTCATACAACGTGCCCCCAAATGTTTATGAGGTCACCTTATAATACAGTGCTTGCGGGAGAGATAATAAATAATTAATATTAGTAGATTACGATTTATATATAATATATTCATTATATATAATATATATAAATTATAAACTATATATGTATATATATATTATTATATATTCTAATTGTATTATATAATGATTAGTATTATATATTAATATAATATATGAGCAATAGTAGTCAACAGAGGGGCTTACATCCGACCTATAAGTTCAAAAGTTTGATAAATAAATTACTATGGAATATATATAAAAAATAAAATAAATTTATATTTTATTTATTTATATTATAAGCAAATCATACAGTTATCACCACCGCTCACTGGCAGAACCCCTAATTTAGGAGGGGGTGTACTCAGTTTAGCGCCGAACAGGACGGCGCCAAGCCCCAAGAAGGCGAATACCTGCAGCATTCTCCCGCCCGACATTGCGAACCTGGGACCCTCGCTTAGTTTGGCGAATGCTCTACCACTACGCATATACATGTAGTAGTATTATCATTATTAATCTTATTAAAAAGCTAAACACTATATTTCAAACACAAATTCACTACCTTTCACAATCAATCACTACTTGTTTATTTATTATTATATTATATTATTATCTATTATTATTATTATATTATTATTATTATTATTATTATTATTATTATTATTATTATTATTATTATTATTATTATTATTATTATTATTATTATTATTATTATTATTATTATTATTATTATGTCTACTATTTATTAAATAGTTTAAGATGCTCTACACTATATTTCATCACTAATATTCACTATATTAAATATTATTATTATCATCACTTCACCACTATCACAATTTTTATAACATCACTATTCACGAAAAATTAATGAGAAGGAGGATTTTCAGACCCTTGCTTCCCGTGGGAGAATTTGTTAAATTTTCTTCTTTTGACGACGAATTTCTTGAGAAATGCAGCTTTACCTTCTATTCTATAAAATAGTTTTTTTTTTTTTTTGAAAAAAATGGATCAATAATGATGAATAAAAAAATAAACTTGGAGGAGAAAAAGTTATAGGCTCGCAAAGTTGTTAAAACTCCCATAGTTTTTTCATTTTTGATCCATCCAGGTTAGGTCTTATTTCAGGCCCTCTAGTTCAGGTTATGTTATGTTTTGTTAGGTATACACAGAAAAAAATCTATGTATACTTAACAAACCTTATCATAACCTAAACTAGGATGGCCCTAAAACCAGCACGAGGCCCGCTAATTTTTTTTATAAGGAAGCCTATGGGAAAATTTTAAACTTTGAGAAGTTGTAACTTTTTGCCTAAAGACTTAAATCATTTTCGTTTTTTAATGCTTCATTATAATTTTTTATAGTATATCCTGGGTTATTTTTTATAATAAATTCCTATTGGAGTTTTGACAACTTTGAGAGGCCGTAGCTTTTTTTCCTAAATAGACAGCCACGTTTGCTTTTTTTATTCTTCATTATTATTTTTTTTAGAGTATATTCTGTGATTTTTTTTAAAAATCGGGGGTGAAGCACCTCTGCACTTCTATTACCATATATCACATATTTACAAAATTTTGTATCCTGTATAAAATTGGGTATTTCTTATGGAATTTACGTCGCTAATTCCGTAAATGCAATCAGTTTTTGGCTAGGACCCTCAGATTTTGAGATATTTGTAAATTTTATAATTGACTGAGAATAATTTTTACACATGATAATGGTAAAATATTTGAGTATAATAACAAAGATATAAAATTGAAAATGTCTTTTTATCATAATGAGCAGTGGATACTTGCATCGGGCACCGTATTTAAACAGGGAATGTAGGCCGTCGCAAGGTGGCGCTTCGGTATAGTGGGCTTGCCGATTAAATCCGTTGAAGCAGCTACCGCAGTACGGTTTGAAGTGATCTACGTGAAAGACGTGTTATTCATACCATTGTTTGTTTTCGTTAAATGTATTATCATACAATCGTGCTTTTTAGTTTGTGATTGTGAAGTAATGGCAACAAGTAGGAAGTGTGTAACATTCACCTTGAATTCGTTTTGTTACATCTGTGGTGAGTACACTTTGAATAATCACAGAAAAGAACTATGACTCCTTGATAAAATATGCTTATCGAAACATTATTTTGGTTGCAAAATAGGGGACCAGGATAAAAATGGGCTCCCCACATTTGCTGTGGTACGTGTGCTGTATTACTTAGGTGTTTTTTAAATGGAGAGAAACAGATGCATGCTTTTTGCAGTTCCTATGGTTTGGAGAGTTCAAGTAGATCATGTAAGTGATTGCTACTTTTGTATGACAAATGTATCGGGTATGAAAGGAAAGCAAAGGAAAAAATAGCGTACCCAAAGCTTAACTCTGCAAGAAGGCCAGTACCACATAATGAAACTTTGCCTATTCCCAAACCACCAGAAACCGTAAGACAGATTGAGGAAATGCAAGTGGACGATACAACTGATGTAGACTACGAACCAGACATTTCAAGATGAACCTCACATGATCAGTAATACCGGAGTTAATGATCTTTGCTAATGACTTGGTCTTTCTAAAGAAAAATCTGAATTGCTTGCTCTCGTTTAACAGGCTTGGAATTTTTGTTTGGCTCAAGTACTCATCGTTCCCCTATTTTCGTATCGTCATAGAATTTCCTGCTAATATTTTGAAATGACTGACTCACTTAGTTACTGCGCAATATTGCTGGATGTTGATGGCGAAGCGTGGCCACGACACAAGTCAGAAGAGTGGAGACTGTTTGTTGATGCATCAGTCTTATTTAAAGGCTGTACACACACATTGTTAACATTCACCCATCTATTTTCCCATCGCACATGTAGTACACATGAAGGAATCATTTGAAAGCATGGATTTCTTTTGGATAATATTCAGTACGGAAAATTAAGCGGAAAATGTTGCGCCGGACTTTTAAGTATTGGACCTATGTTAGGCTGCAACTGGTTTATACCAAATTATCCATGCTTTCTGTGGTGAATGGACAGCCGGGAATAAGGATGAAGCATTACGATAAGTAAGGTTTGGCCACCTCGGATACATTTCAAATCACCGGGGAAAAAATATTTAAAAGCAAACAACTAGTTCATCATAAGGATGTACTTTTACCTCCTCTTCACATAAAACTTGAACTTAGCAAGAATTTTATTAAAATATGGACAAAGAAAGCAAAGGATTCAAATACATTGTGCAGAAATTCCCTTGACTTAGTGATTCTAAAATTAAGGAAGGGATTGTTGCTGGTCCTCAAATTCGAGATCTGCTGAAAGATGAAAAATTTGATGAATGTCTCAACAGAACAGAATTAGCTGCCTGGTCTGCATTCCAAGATGTAGTCAAAAACTTTCTTGGGTCTTACAGAAGCCCACATTACAAGACCATGGTTGACACTTTATTGTCAGCATACTAAGCTCAAGCCTGTAACATGTCCCTTAAAATCCACTTTCTTCACTATCATCTCGACTTCTTCCCTGCAAATTTAGGCGCCGTCAGCGATGAGCCCGGGGAGAAGTTTCATCAAGACATAGCGAAGATGGAGAAGAGATATCAAGGCAGATGGAATCCGACTATGCTGGCCGACTACTGTTGGGGACTCATTAGGGAATCACCGCAGACATTTACAAACGTAAATCAAGAGCTGTTGCATTTACATAAAATTGTGTAAAAATTTTAAAAAATGATAAAAAATTGTAAAATTGTAAAAAATTAAATAGTAAAAGTGCAATTGTTTACAATAAATGTATATATACAAATGTTGTTAATTGAATGTTACTCAGCAAAAAAGTTTCCATTAAATTTTGTTTAATTCTACAAACCAGTAAAAAATTGTAATATTGTAAAAAAAATAACTTGTAAAAGTGCATCTGTTTACAATAAATGTATATATACAAATGTTTTTCATTGAATGTTACTTTCCCCACCACATTTATGATTTAAAAAAAAAAGGTTGAGGACGTAATTTTTTTGCATTCAACTAAAAAAAGTTAGTTTATAAATAAATTTAAAAAGCTAAATTAATAAATGGCAAATATCTCGGAAATCTGTGGGGTTCCCGCACCAAAAAAACTATAGTATATTTTGCGAATCAGCATACTAAAAATACATAAAAAAAGTGTTTCGCAACCGATACAGAAATGAAGTTAATTTTTGTATATATATATATATATATATAATATATATCTTATATATTATATATTATATATTAAATATATATATATAGTATATCATATCATATATATATATATTATATGTATATATATATTTTAAAGAGGTCTTGTGTGATTCTTCTGTCATCACATTCTCACTCTTTTATTCCAACATCCAGACACATACTTAGCAGTTATGCTCACTTGCTTCCAGTAGCTGTTGAAAGTATATACATTGCTCCATTTCTTCCATACCTCTTATTTGAATGGCTCTCAAACACCCTGTTATATCATAAATTTGGAAAGTAAATTAATTCCGTTTTTAGAAATCTTTTTTGATGCTTAAGTGGATGCAGGATATTTTCAGCCTTATTTCTCCTAAATTGTTTGAAGTTATCAGTTACATCAAATCATTAACACTGATACACATAACACATATAAAAAATGTAATTTTATATCTCCACCTAAGTGTAACATATTTTATTTAAATAAATTTATATTCTCATTGGTGGAAACCAAATTTATTTACTTTTTTATTTATTTATAATTTATTTATTTATTTTTTTCTATTTTTTAAAAATACTGTTAAGGTTAACCACGACCATGTCCATGCAATGCATTATTTTTGTTCTTTTTTATAACATTTGAAACCTCATCAAAAGGCCGATTTCTGTTCTTAAAATCTTCATAAATTACCAAAAATTTATTTTTAAAATTGATGCCGAGGTTTTTGAAGTCTTAATCTCTTTCCTTTTCTTTTAATGGTCGAGTTCAGGCTCGGATTTATATTGTGCTTTTTTTAAATGCCATTTGTAAGAAATTATGCGGAATGTATGATATATATATAATAATATATAATATATATATACTATATAATATATAAATAGATTATATATATATATATATATATTACATAATATATATATATAGTATATATAATTATATATAGTATTATAGTATACTATATATATATAATATATTTGCAAAGAGAATTTTAGTTCTAATTTCCCCGTTTAAAACGGCAAACCAGTAAAATTTGGAGTATGTTCTCATCAGGCGATCGGTTATGTAAAAGCACCATACCAACCTATTTTCTATATATATATATACTAATATATATATTAATATATATTAGTAATATATATATATATATATAGTAGTATATATATATATATATAATATATCTATATATTATATATTTATTTATGATATTATATATTATTAGATATATAGCTCTATAAACACGCGCAAGTGGATGCTATGATAGGCTCTGGTTAATTCAGGACTACCCAGACTATCTTTAATATGATTTGATAGGATCCGCAGCATATATAGCTAAGATATATATACTATAACGTAACTTTACACTTACAGTTATCACGTGTATCTCATACTGGATTATAGCGCAGTTATTTCATCTATATGTTCTACCGTGTTAGTATATATTACCCGAAAAATACAATAAATATGACATACTATAAATAATATATACCAAATCATTTTTGGTAGATAAACTTGTAATATATATACTATACTATATACAGCCATCAAGTGATTATTAGCTATGGTGAGCATTTCCGCACGGATAACAATTTATATAATATAACTATATATTTATATATAATATTATATATATATATACTATATCTTCTAATCTAGGTTTAAATTATATATATCATATTTAGAGTCTCATAAAGGTAATTAAAGTATAGGGATAGGATAGTAGGGGTACGTTATTATCCAATATATATAATCCTCACTCACTCTCTCTTACTATAGCCCGTCACACTATATCATATAAATTTATCTCTTATAACTCCACTATACTATAAAGGGGTGATAGTTAGAGATCATCCACTATAATAGTAGCCCAACTTCTCATACCTTGTGATAAGTCACTTATAGTATAGTAGAGGGATGACTACTCTACATACAATTACTATATATAAATTTACTAAATAATATAATATATTAGTCCTCAACTATTAACGTTTGTTTGCGCCAAACATATTGTGTTAAATTGGTTTTTCTATAATTCAATACCTTACTCAGTATGCCGACTAACAATCTTCGACAAGAGTCTCAAAACTTTTTGCATATAGACAGCAACTATATTGGCTCTCATAAATCCCTCATCATACAGAGGTCATCCGCGTCATATCATTGAAAGGATACTTCAAAATGCAGAGGAGCTACGATACAGACTATAATAGAAGGACTCACTCCGCTCGTGACTCTCCTGCGGAGAGAGCTGGCACCAGAAAGCGGCAGAGAACAATCCATTATTAAGAAACGCAGCTCTTCCTTCAGAAGGGAACGCTCTTAATAAAGGCGCGCAGTGATAATTCCTGCGTAATAAGAGTATCTCACTTCTCGGTGGCTATTCTTCTATGTATTACCTATGTTTGAATAAATACGTCTTTTAAATAATGGACTTTTCTACGGACCACGATGTAAGGCGCTAGATATGGGTGGTTGACTTGAATCTTATTGCAGTAATAGTTTCGACATTTACATGAAAATATATCCTATCACTACAGTGGTAACTATCTCTGATTATGCTCACGGTACTAACACTAACTTGGTTGAAGCGGAGCCACTACAAAGTACCTGTCCAGACATTACAACTTACAGTGTGCGCACCAGAGCAAAAAACAACTTCAGAACTTCAAGTCAGCACTTCTGATAACCAAAGGAAAAAAATCAAAATGCACAAACAGAAAAGGACAAAACAACAACAATTAATATTAACTATATATATATAAAAAAATACAAGACACTTTGAATAAAGATAATATCAATCACAACGAAACTTCTCTCGTTAAACTGATACTTTTTGCTCCATGAGATTGGCTTGAGATTGAGATGCGTAGGAATATGAAATTTTTGCTTAAACTCGTATTTTGGATTTTCCACTACGCGAAGAGCACTTCAGGCTCCTTGTTTGGGCATATTTTCTTCTCAGTGAGCTCTGTGCCTTTCTCCCATCATTAATACGCTTCTTCATTATCAAGAAAAATTTATCACTAAAAAGATATATGAAACTACCAAATTTCAGGTAAGTTTCGCCTCTCCAAATTTTTATTCTCTCTCTTTT
>JABUQX010095395.1:0-2500 GCA_015478945.1 Trachelipus rathkii
TATATATAGTATATATATTATATATATATATATATTACATATATATATATAAATATATATATTATTATTATATATTATTATATTATATATTATATATATATATATATATATATTATTATTATTATTACATATATATATATATATAAATACATATATATATATATACATATTATTATATATATATATATATATATATATTATTATTATTTATATACATATTATTATATATATATATATATATATATAAAATATATATATATATATATATAATATATATATATTATATATATATATATATATATATTATTATTATTATTATAAAGTATATGTATATATTTTTGTTTATATATATATATTATTATTATTATTATAAATATATATATATATATATATATATATATATATATATATATATATATATATATATATATATATATATATATATATATATATATATATTATGTTATATTGTCACAAATAATTATATTTATACATATATATATATATATATATATAGGCTGTCTCGATAGGATTTTTCAACTTCAATGGTGTGCTACAGTTATTGAAGAAAATAGGTATGCAAAATTCGCACCCTCGTTAAGAATTTGTAAGGTGTAGACCTTGAAAACGACTGTTATGCAGTGTTAGTCGTAGTTACTGTCATTTGTAGGTGAACACAGGTGTAAAGAGTAGACTGTGAATACGGTTGCTAAAGAGTGTTAGTCATTGTTACTGTCATCTGTAGGTGAACATTGTGGTTAGTTTACACATGCCTTTCACGTTTACGAATGTAGAATATGCAGATATACATTACATTTACGACTTTTGTAATGGTAACGCGAGAGCTTCCGTGCTGGAATATCGTCGACGTTTCCCACAACGGTATCCACTACCAAATCGACAGGTATTTATTGATACACACAGACGACTTCGAGAAAGTGGATCGTTTCAACTACATTCAGAAAGGGTGCCTGTTCGACTAGAACACGTAGATGATATCCTTCAGACGGTACAACGCAGTCCCAGACTTAGCACCCGCAGAATTTCTGCGCGTCTTCGAATCCCTCGCACTACTGTGTGGAGAACATTGCACGCTGACGGTTTATATCCGTACCATGTACAAAGAATTCAACATCTTCAACAGGACGACTACGGCCAACGACAACAATTTTCCCGATGGATTCTTGCTGATCCCGAACATCCGAGATGCATTTTATTTACCGATGAGTCGACCTTTACACGTGACGGTATTAATAATAGTAGGAATAATCATGTATGATTATTCCTACTATTATTAATAGTAGGAATAATCATGTATGGGCTCATAATAACCCTCATACAAAGGGTTGAAAGCAACTTTTAACACGAATTTTCTGTGAACGTGTGGTGTGGTACCATTTAGAAAACAGCCTTCTCATTCACACCGCACACTGTGTGAGTATCTTGATCGAACATATCCAAGCTCCTGGATCGGCCGAAGGGGATAATATGCTAGGACAACACGATCACCTGACCTAATCCCACTGGATTATTACCTTTGACGACACATGAGAGCTTGTCTATGCAGTGATGGTTGATAATCGCAACGAATTAATACAGAGAATATTTAATGCTGCAGATGAAATTCGGCTGAATCCTCAAATACTGGAGAATGCGTCAAACTCCATAGCTAATCGCGCACAATGTTGTATTCAGGCCGCCGGTGGTCATTTTGAACATGTCATGTAGCTTCTTCATGTATTACTCATTTGTTGTGAAATAAAAGGTGTTCTTTCGGATTTTGTCTCATCTTACTTCATCAACCCGTACCTCGCTACCTCTCCCGAATCAGACCTATGTTAATATAACATTTTCCACTTAACATGCCTTCTGTACTACACCCTTACAATTTTGTAACGAAGGTGCACAATTTGCATACCTATTTTTGTTCGTCAATACGCCATAACTCGCTAACCTTTCCGATTCCGACCTATGTTGATATAACTTTTTTTCTTCAAATGACTTACGTAATACACCCTTTGAAAGTTTGGCACATTCCTTCCGGGACAATATATATAAGAAAGAGTATATATATATGAGCATATATATATATATATATTATATAGAGATATAGATATATATATATATATATATATATAGATAGAGAGGTGAGAATATATATAAAAAATGATATATATATTTATATAAATATTATATATAAATATATATATATATATATATATATATATATATATATATATATATATATATATATATATATATATATATATATATATATATATATATATATATATATATCGGTGGCGGAAGAGGCAGGAGAAGCAGGGGAGGCACTACCTCTAATATAACTACAGATAACCGAAATGTAGAAGCTAGAGAGAGAACATCCTTTGTTCACTATTCTTTGTTTACATATCAACACTTCTTACACATAAGGTAGTAATGCTTAAAACTGATTAAAACTGACAAAAATGCTCAAAGTTACATTCGATTACAAGGG
>JABUQX010095395.1:10000-12500 GCA_015478945.1 Trachelipus rathkii
TATTATTATTATTATTATTATTATTATTATTATTATTATTATTATTATTATTATTATTATTATTATTATTATTATTATTATTATTATTATTATTATTATTGTTAATGTAATTAGTATTTGGACAATTGAATATATTTGACCGCCTTACTCTTTTTGTGAAAATGGGAAGATTTCCCAAAACGTCTGCGCATAATTAAACTCTAAAAAATGGATTTTCTTATTCTTCCATAAGATTCGATTCAATAGGAGCAATAATCTTACGACTTATATATATATATATATATATATATATATATATATATATATATATATATAAAGTATATATATATATATATATATATATATATATATATAAAATATATATATATATATATATATATATATATATATATATATATATATATATATAAATATATACATATGTAAGTGTTATTATATATAAAAAACTATTTAGATGTATAGATATTATAAATATATAAAAATATATATATATATGCTAGTATAAATATATATATATATATATGATATGATAGTATAAATATATACATGTGTGATGTATCTGATGTCAAATTATTAATTTCCATGATTATGATGTAATTGATGACAAGTTCAAATTTTAATAATATGATAAGATATTATATGCACATCCGCGGGGATGTTTCCATTTCATATATAAAGGCTACAAGTTCATATGTGTATATATAGTTAGTATATATATATATATATATATATATATATATATATATATATATATATATACATATGTGCATATGTATCTGATGTATCGATCGTTTATTAATTTTCCGCGATTTGGATGTGAATACGGATGTCTAAATTTTAATATCCGTGGATGTGGATATTTAAGGTTGCACATCCGCGGATGTTACCATTCTTATATATAAAGGCTATAGGCTCATATATAACAGTATAGTATATATATATATATATATATATATTATTTGTATATATATATTATGGTTATTATATATATATATATATATATATATATATATATATATTTTATTTGTTATTTTTAGCTAAATTATTTTATATTTGATTATAAGTTGCTTTTATATATATATATAAAATGTATATTTTATATATATATTATGTTGTTATATATATATATATAAATACATATATATATATGTAGATATATATTATATATATATATATATATGTTACAATGAAATGAAGAATTGAGCTTCTGAGACATTGATAACAATCAAATGGATTGGAGTATTTTAATTCATTAATTAAATAAATATTAGCAAATAATAACATTGGTCAACAAAAATTTTCTGTTAAATGAATTAGACAGGCTGCCTCTTATGGTATTATATTTTGTTTTGTTTTATATATATATATATATATATATATATATATATATATATATATATATATATATATATATATATATATATATATATATATATATATATATATATATATATTTTTTTTTTTTTTTTTTTTGCACTGATTTCAAATATGTATATAAATTTTGGGTAACGGGCATGGTTATTTTGCATCACGAGATTATAGGTTAAATACATGTAATACATTATTATATTTTGCTACATTTACATACTTGTATTAATCTGAATCAAAATGTAGTTTTTAATGATTTTCTTTTTCACTTTGCTTGAGGAAATCTCTTTTTGATTTCCAGCATTAGTCGACGAGCATACTTGAATTCCATTTCCCTTGATAGAATGTTCCATTACTAACATTTCCTGGTGGAAACGTTCACGGAACAAACTTTTGATCGTCAAACCCGCGTAATGCTCTCCCTTTTCCCCAGTGGTTACCATCCCTCCCTTCAAGAATTCAAGTTAACAATCAATAAAGCACACTCCTTCCATTGCCAAAGATGTTTTTCCCAGACTAACGACGACATAGGACATCTCTTGCTAAACTGCCATGATTTAAAAGACATCAGACACAACTTAAACTAGCTTATTCTAACGGACCTCTGGGTTCACTCTGCTGTGGTGGCACAATATCTTGAGGTAGTCCGTTTCTCTTATGAGGGGCGCGAGGGAAGCAAAGTAAAGCAAGTAAAGATATATATATATAGATATATATATATATATATATATATATATATATATATATATATATATATATATATATATATATATATATATATATATATATATATATATATATTATTATATATATAGTTACCGCCTCGAGTTCCTCCTCAAGTCTCTTAACTGCGACGTCTTTTTGCCGAGTTGAGTGGCAAAGTGGGCCACGGCCCGTTCGGCCTCTGTCCCGAGCGTGCTTTAAAGGTTCCACTTTTCCCTGCTCACTTTCGTCTCCTTTCGTTTGCCATTTGACGCAAGTGACTCGTCGCTGTCTTTCATTCGCTAATATATATATATATATATATATTATAATATATATAATTATGAAATTATATTATTATTATTATTAATATATATATATATATATATTATTGCTATTATTATTATATATATATATATATTATTATTGG
>JABUQX010095396.1:0-2500 GCA_015478945.1 Trachelipus rathkii
TTAATAATAATATATAGTTAGTACTTCTACATTGAAAAAAGTTTTAGATAATTAAATGTATAGAGACAATACAAAAGTATGTTCAAACCTTAATTTTTAAAGATACTTATTGAAACATAAGAAGTCCTTCATTGAAGTATATAATCTATAATACAAGTGTCAGTATTAATATTATATAAATATTTCTTTCTAAACTGAATATTGATCATAACTTATTTAAGTAATATAATAAACTGAATTGAAATATAGAATAATGTTGATAGTTATATCATTAATATAGAGAGAGAGAGCGAGAGGATATGAAAAGTCTTTTTATTCACGAACTTCAAAACTTCCTAGTCTTCTACAAACTTAAATTAAAATAAATGAAAATAAAAATTTATACAATTTTGAAATAAATAAGCATAATAAATATAAAATAGTAACTAAATTACTGTTAGATAACGAAGAGAAAATTTAAATAATATAATAATAACTAAACAATAAAATAATAAAAAATATACAACTATAAAAATAATTGTTATTAAATAAAACAAAAAAAAATTTGTTTTAAAAACGAAAAATAAATATTAATGAGATAATCTCTCTATACAATTAGCAATCCAAAGGTATTCTTAAGAGATTTTTAATGACGAACTTCACTTGACAGCAACTTGGCAGAGCAGGTAACCACTAAAAGAATAAATAATAAAGTCTTAAATATTCTAAGAATATCAGAAATTAAAATCTTATTACTCTACGCGGATAAGCAAATAAATAATAAAAATCAAAATTAATATAATTTGTGAAGATTGTAAAATCATCAGGAATATGGTACTCTATGAAATCTATAATATAAAATCTATAATATGATAATAATATTCACTATACATACCTAGAATAGCCCCAAATGTGTAACTCTGTATATATATATATAATATCAATAAACTAAAATTTGTAATATAAAAAAGGAAAAAAAAATAAAATTTATTAATCTGTTTACCTTCCTGACAAAATTTTTTCAAAACAACTAATAAAAAGCTATTTGTAATTAATCGGTAAAATTTTGAATGAAACAAAAGACTGAAATTTTATATTATAAATTCTAAAAAATGAATGAAAAAAAAAAACTTAATAACATCTATTTAATGATATCAATTCATGTTTATATAATTCTAAATATCGCTTAGAATTGGATGTCATTTAACCTTAAGAGGTAAACAAGACAATCATGTCTATGTGATCTATATATATAATAATACATAAGTTATATAAATCATAAATCTAAAAAAAATAATAAATAACCAAAAATTATAGAAAATATAATATAAAAATTATTTATTATAATTAAAAAAAATATATATATTTAAAAAAATTATATAATAAATAATATTTATATTAATATAAATTTATATATATATAAATTTAATTGAAAATATTAAAATCCGAAAAAAATAGATTTAAGTAATATAACATATTAAAAATTCTTGATATAATATAATAAATAATATAATAAAAATAAGATTATAATATATTATAAATTACATAAAAATAATAAATAATATAATATATAGCCTTTTAAAATAACTTAATAAAATATAATCTTAGTATTATTTTAAAAATATTTTATATTATAACATTTAAGTACTTCAATAAATCTTATATTATATTTTGATATATTTTTGAGTAATAATATAATGTGATAATAATAAGAATTCAAAGTAGATAAGAGGATTAATTGCAAAAGAGTAAGATGAGAGTAGAATAGAATGATTACATCACAGAGTTTCCTACAGAAGTTTTTGTCTTAAATTATAGTAGAGAGTATTATATACTAGAGAAGTACCATATTTGTGAGAAATCATGTAATTTATCTCTACATACTGCATAAAATGCGAGAAAAGCATAATCTAACAATAAGAGAAATATTACGTGTTCTAATTCCTTTAGAGAAAACATGAGAATCGAGAGAGAAAGACAGTGTGAAAAATCACTTAACAAAAAACAAAAAATATTGTTACAACTTACAACGAATTAAAGTTTAATCTGTTGCATAAAAGTAGTAAAAAATATGATACACTAATAAAAACTCTATAAAAATATCCTAAAAAATTTAAAACTAAAACTTTTTAAAATAAAATAATAGCTCATATTTTTATACATACATAAATTAAAAAAATATACATATACTAATTAATTAATCTAACACGAACAAAATCCGCTCACACGCCCATTTGCTTCTAGCCAACCCAGACGGTCCACAACCCCCATCTCGCTCAGCATTTGAATATCGCAATGTAAGCACAAATTAATCCACTGTAAGTAAGGCTAAGAAATTATCCATACATTATCTTTTAGACCTTCCAACATATCCTTGAGGTGTCATTTAGCTAGTACTCAATAAAAGTGAGAATAACCAAAGGCTGGCATTTTAAATTATTATCCTCTTGGAACAACTTTGAACAATAATATTATCACCAATTGTAACAAATCACTACTTCTTAAGTTATATAATAATAAT
>JABUQX010095396.1:7500-13482 GCA_015478945.1 Trachelipus rathkii
CCTCTTTTTCCTAATTTTCTTTTACTCTGTTTCTTCTTTTCTTTTTTCTCTCCTTCCTCTTTTTGTTTTTTCTTTTCCTCTTCCTTTCCTTTTTCTTTTTTCTCTTTATTTCCGTCTTTAAGTTTTTTTTCCAACTTTCTTATCTTTATTTTCTTCTCTTATTTCCTTTCTGCCTTCTCTTTCTTCTTTCTCTATTTTTCTTTCTCCCTTTTCTTTAATTCTTTCTACCCTTTCTTTTTCTCTTCCTTCTCTTTCTTTCTCTCTCTTTTCTTTTCTCATCTAAGTTCTTCCTTCTTTTCTCAATTCTTCTATATTTCCTTCTTTCTTCTTTATGTGTTCAAAGTTTCTCTTTTTCTCAACTGTTCGAATATAATTTTTCTTTCTACTTTATCTTTTCTATCCTTCATCTTTTCTACCTTTTTTTTCTTACTTCTCTTTTTTATTCTCTCCCCTCTTTCTTTTCTCATTTATTTAAGAAATCTCATCTCTTTTTTCTTTCCTTTTCTTTTTTCTTTTTATTCTTAGCTTGCTTTAATCATTCTTTCTGTCTCTTTTCAATCTCGTCTTCTTTTTTTACTTCTTTCTTTATCCTCACGATCTTTTACTTTTTTCTTTCTGCCTTACCTCCATCTCCTATTTTGTCTCTCTTTTCTCTTTGCCCTTTCTTTTTCCTAGCCTCTTCCTTCTTCTTCCTCTCTTGTTCCCTTATTTTAGATTTCCGCCTTATTTCTATTTCCTCTTCTTCTTTTCTTCTTTGTTTCTCTGTCTCGTCACTTTTTGATGTTGACTTTCTTTCAAGTTTCCTTTCTTTCCTTTTATTGGTTAGGAAAGGTGTATTTTTTTTTTCAAATTTTTTTATTGTTTATGTTTTTAGGGTATTTTTTTATTTGTATACGTTTTATATTTTTCAATTTGATCTGTTTTTCGTGTCAATAATATTTTTTTGCTTTTCTTTTGGTCAAATTTTTCTTCATTTTTGTTCATTTTAATATGAGGCTTGGGGGGGAGGGGGAAGGGTGGTGATGGGTGATTGGTTTTGTGCTGGGTCCCCTTGGGAGAGGGGATTAGAGGGAGGGGAAGTGCCTTCAGTGAGACATATTCTCTATGTGTTGTTGCGGCAATGTTAGAAGAAGAATAGGTTGGAGTGGAAAGGTTGGGGCGTGGGACCTTACGGGGAAGAGCTGTAAATCCAGGTGGTAAGAAATAGTCGTACAACAGTGATTTCGGTTGTACGATCTGTTTCTGGGGGTAGGGGGAGTTTCCTGTGGTATTTGGTAGAGGGGCTTCGCCATGAATACGAATCAAGTTGAGTTTGATCAATTCCATATTATTTCGTGGACGCAGTTTGTTTTCCGAAAGAGCAAACAGAATGCTCTTAATTAGAAGTGGGAGCGATGTCAGTATCCACCTACCATGCAGATTCAGAAATGGGTGGCAAGTATGGGGCTGATTCTATGAATTCAGAGTAGGAAGGTGTTATAGGGGAAGGGTCCTCTTTCTGTGACGGCGTTGGAGTTAGAAGGTTGGGATCCACCATTAGGTTGTCAGGAAAAGAGGTCTATGGTGGGGGAGGGGGGGAGTTGAAAGGACACTCAGTGGTTAGCAGAGATTTTGTGAAACATAAAAGTCAAGGCCTGGAGCCTTTGTCAATAAGACCTCAGGTGGGGGACTTTGAAAGGCTGGATAATTCGAGTTAGAATGGGAGACCTTTGGGTCTTCTTTCAAGACGTGGCTGCAGCATAACTCTTTGCAGTGTCAAGAGTTTAAGAGTAAGAGTGTTAAGAGTAGGAAATAGGAAATTCTTCATTGAAAATAGCGCAGATTTCACGTAATTCCATACAGTATTTTTGGGGATACCTAAACTACTGGCACTTGAAGCAACGTCTGGGTAGGGAATAAACGAACGAACACTGTAGCTTGCAAACCCTATTCACTTTTGTGGTTGAAAAAGGGGGTGTTAAAGGTCAGCAGCAAGGGCGCCAGGCGAGTCTCCACGTGGGAGAAACCTGTATACAGTTGCAACATAAAATCATTTCTGCTGGATATGGCTTATAATGAAAGCAACGTCTACATTTTTCGACAACGGAGCAAAAATAATACCTTTGGGTGTGCATTTTCTTTTGTCATGAGTTACAGACATCTCCAAGAGATGTTAAAGATGACAAGATGAAACGTTGATATCAGGTAGTAGCTTGAAATAGAAGGAACCTGTTTTTCATTAACGTGACGGGAGAGTCTTTGACTCTTAAAGCTTTTTCATTGGCATCTCTAAGAATGATGACTCTATGGTCGGTAAGAGGTTTGAGGGTGGTGGATAGCACATAGTAATACATTCGGAAAATGAATGTGACCGCTTGTCAGTCCGGGGGAAGGGACGTCGCCAGCCTGTGGAGTTAAAACAAATGAGAACGACTATAACTGGGAAGTCACCTTTTCCGTGGTTACCCATCGTTTTAGGCTTTTTGGGTGTCTAAGGCGTGCAAGTGAGGGAATATCTGGGTGTTAACCAGGACACCTTCAGGGAAGTTGAAACGAGTCGGTTTGCAAAAAATAAGCAATTTCTAATCCGTGGTCCAATTAAATTGGTATCATATCAATATCCTTATTATATAGGTGCTGCTCCAGATGGATCACGGGAAAAAAGGAGAACCAAACTCTCTGGTGCTAAGTCGTGTGTACCGGAATCACGAAACAGTACGTGCGGCTCAACAGCCATCAGCACAGATGAAGGGGTGCCCATCCCAAGCTAGGGGGGGCAGCTTGAAAATTTTAGAGTTTATATATAATATATGATATTATATATATAATATTATATTATATATATAATAATATATATATATATAATATATATATAATATTATCGTTAGTGTACCTATACCAGAAAAGAGGCAGATACGATACCGATACCGATACCTATTTTTTTAGGTCGATACCGATACCGATACCGACTCTGATGTGAAAATATTATATTAATATAAGATAAATACACAGTATAAGAATAGACATTTGTGCATGCTAGGCAACTCAAGATGGATTTCCTGTGCACACAATGACTTAGTATTTATATTTCATATTAAAATGTTGTATATGTATATTTATGTTTATACATAAAAATTTAAGAATAAGGGAACATGAATTGCAAATATAACATTAATAACTTTTTTTCATGTTTGTGTTTATTTAAAAATATTCCATTTCCATTTTCCAAGAAGTATTAACAAAGTTTAGCTCTAGCTTTTATGTTTTAACATGATTACAATTACAAGAAGATTCTTTAAGAACAAATTAAAAGATAAAAATAAATGAAATGAAGGACCTCAAATTAATCAGCCGATAAGTTAAAATAAAAAGAACGCTATTACTCAAACATGACAATACAAACTCCTTTAAGTAGATAGTCATGTAATACTCAAATAAAAATGTCAACAATTGTGATGGCAAAAACATTAAGCTTTCATAGTATCTGGCGAGAGACTGTTCTTTTTTGGGGTGTTTACAGTTCCTACTCACTATAAATACGCTCTCTCGACTGATGAGGGGGTGCTGATAATTATTTGCCAGCAAGCACTGATAATAATGAAAACCTTGGCGCCATTTTCATGCACCGCATGAAGGATTCTCTTTGTAGGCAGCATCTCATGTCTTCGTAGGCTCATTTCTTCTTTCACAGACTGCAAATTCGGAATTATCTTTTGCTCCTTGATGACTGTCTCTTCAGTTTTTTTTACGATGAGGTTCTTGTGTGATCCTTTGAAGTGAATGGAGATGTATAAATGCGAATTTCGGCCATGACTTATCAAAGTCAAACATATTCACAATCCTCCTCTTAGTAGGTTTTATTGTCTGAAAAAGCCAACTCGTTAACAGAATCTTAGGGGTTTGCAAAGAGTAGCTTTTAAACTTCTTGTGAATTTTTTTTTTTTTGTCAGCGGAGCTCCTCTCTCGGTTATGCTATTTTAATGCATCCTAGAAGTGGTTCCCCGGAGGTGCCATTCTGGTGGGGTTTCAGCTAGCTTTAAGGAATTCCTTATTAGAACTTTTATTTATTATTTTTTTACAATTGGTATAAGCTTCAACAGAACCCTATTCAAGTAGTGGGTGTGAACGCCTCAAATCATATAACGCATAATTACGAAGAATGATGCAACAGATGCATGGCTTTAAATGTGAGGGAATTAAATTTGAGTAGGAAGCACACGTGATGGAGAAATTCTACAAGAACAGCGAGGTGGGGCAGGAAAGAAAGTAAGGCAAACGCAGCGAACAGTCGGAGTTACTATTAAACTAACTAACATAACAACAAACTCATGTGCCCGACAACAGCACCGTTGTGCTAACGAGGTGCGTCGTGTAAAGGTGGTGGTACGCGAGTGGATAGTTCCCTCGACACTGGTATTTTCGTCATCTGCCTCTACAGTACCTATCAGGAAAAGGGATAAAGCACGCAAACATGGCACGCCCCGCAAATGATATAAAGGTCAATGAGAAAAAACTAAGAAAAAGATAAGTAAACAAAAAAAACAGGACAGTTTATAAGTCGTTTTGCCTTTGACTCGACCCTATTCCACCAGAATTGGGGAAAAAGGAAAAAAAAAACCCAGAGCCCTCTGCCCCCCCAGCCACCCACCCCCCATCAGATATGAGGAGCAGTACTTCTCCATACAAGGGGGATGAGACCCTTGTAAATAGATAAATGAAGAGAAAGAAGAAGTCTCGCATTTCGGATTTAATGAGTGATTATTTTTCTTGAGGCCGCCCTATCAACCACTGTGATTTGAGGTTTTCAACAACATTTTTATTGTGTTGTTAGGCCAAGATTGGTTTATATGTCAAACAGGAGAGTACGAGAGACGTCGTAAAGAGATATAGAAAAAAGTTAGTGTCTGTAGAGAGATGAGATTTGTAGAAGTTGGGTTTTAAAGATAAATTGTCACAAGCTCTGAAGACGCCCCCAACCCTCTAAATTGCTAATCCAGATAGCGCGAAATAGAATCGGCAAAGATGTACGGAGAGAGGTTGCGTTCTAGAAGTAAAGAGGGAGCAAATTGTATGAGTTGAAGAATGAAGGGTCAAGTCATTGACATATGAGTGGACAGAGTTAAGATGTCAGGGTGAGATCATGTGATGATACAACAAGATAAAGTAGGAGATTAAAAGAACCCTGAGGCACACCACTAATTGATCAGAAAAGAAGAGTCCCCCATCCAACAACAGCAACATTGAGCGATTTAAAAGAAAGCTAGACAAATGTAAGCAAAGAGAAGAAGGAAACCAAAGGAGGAGAGTTGGATGAGGCAGTGGACGGTGCCATCGGTTCAAATGCTTTTGGATTACGTCAGCGCCAGGGCAACAAGTCTTCCCGTGTTCCCTAAGGACGGAAAACCATAAATCGGTTAAACAGAATAGTTATATCGCAGTTAGATCCGAGCACGAAAGCGTACGGTAAGCATTAAAGAGGGAAAGAGATTCCAGATGATTCTAAGCAAGTGAGAGTTGAGAAAAGTTTCAAAGAACTTAGAAAAATACAAGTGAGCAGCTATAGGGGATAGTTTAGAAGATGCAGAGCGCATCAATTTTTTCGGAATAGTTTGGACTATGGATACGCTTTTCCAACAACTGAGCGGTGATAAGTGCTAGTATGAGCATAGAGAATATAGTTGAACGAGGGGTGGGGTCAGCAGGAAGCACACTTCCTCAAAACTCGGAGAGGAACTCCATCCGGAGCCACCCTCCTCCCTAACGTTCATAGATTTCGGGGAGCATGTGCACCGATCAAAATCGAAATGACTAAGGTAAAAGGCCTAGGAACCTGAGCGGAGAAGCAGGAGAAAAGAGGAATAGCCTTAGAATCGATCCAGGGTTGAATTAGGAAAATAGGAAGGCCAAAGAGATGATTGGCTTTTTCAGTTGGAGTATTAACACAAATCATCAGAGCGAATAAGAGGGGAAAGGATATTTACAGAAGTTGTTAGAGATGTTTTT
>JABUQX010095397.1:0-2500 GCA_015478945.1 Trachelipus rathkii
ATATGATATTTTATTCAAAGAGCTTATTTTTTTATGTTATGCTAGGATAAAAAAATTTATTTTTATGTTATGTTGGTTAAAGACTTTGTTTATGTTTGCAATTATTCGTTGGGATTATGATATTTTAGACGAGGTTATGATGAATTTTTGTTAAATTTACGAAGTTGTATGTAAAAATTGTTAGCATTAGCAATATAATTTGTTGTCGGTATGCTGCTTAGACATGGTTTGCTAAATTTTTGTAAATCATTAACGTGTTAATGTTAAAATTAACATTGGATATGTTAGGATATGCTTGAAAAAGTGGTGGAATAGGTTACGTTTTGTATGAAGTGTTATGTAGTTTACTGTTGTTAAGCGCGGGAGTTTGTTAATGTTAGTAGTTTATTCGTGGGTAAGGTGTGTCAGGTTTTGCGCATTGTTACAATATATTCTTAGTTTGGTCATGCTATGTTAGGGCTTTATTAATGTGAAAAGACTGTTACGTTAGGGCACTATTCGTTGATTAGTATATAAAGAACTTATTTTTGTGATATGTAATTTGTGTTGTTGTTGATTTTGGTTGTTTTTTTTATTTTTTTTGTGTTGTTGTTGTTGTTGTTGTTGTTTGTTAACGAGAATATATACGCTTTTGAGTTGCATTGGTTGTTCGTACATCGTATTCTTGTTTACTTTCTTTGAAATTGGCTGAAAGAAGAATCCATTACATTTTAAGGGTTGTTTAGCGCATACGATTTCGTCAGTAGGCACAATTTTTCGCTGTGCTGGTAGCGATGACATCTCCTCGCATCTCTAAACCTGTTGTTGATATTTTCACGAGGAGCTTCGTTATTCCCCACGATGTGTCATTTATATTTAATCGTCAACAGGATGGATACCGATACATTGCTTGTATTCCATCCAGAGGTTCAAATAATAGACCTTTATTCATTTGTGTTGAAGAGTTCATCAAGATTATCAATATTGCAGCAGGATGGATAGAGGATAAATGTGTGTCATCTGGTATATCGACTAGCAGTGAAATATCTAACTGGAAAGATAACGGAGAGGTTCTAATAGAATAGACGTTGTGTTCTCGTCGTGTGACGATATTAAAACCCTTGATGTACGCAACACTGGAAACCTATCGATTGTGTGACCTTCAGACATACGTGTTATAGGTTTCAAAGTTCGAACATCTGAAAATATTACAGCAGCTTAAAATAAAAAACGAATTAACATCGCATCTTAACGATGTTGACATACTTGAGGACTTAATACTTATAGCACATGGTGTAATCTATGATATTTACACCAAAACATGTGGTTTCCCGTATAATACTGTATACAGGAATGCTTTAATACCCTATCTGCTGGGATGAATTTACTTCTCTTTTGTATGAGAGAATGAGTGCTGCTGAATCAAAATATGCTGAAAAATGGTTTAGTGCTGCTGAAGGCATTTATAGTTACATCCTTTCAAAGGGTGTTGAATTTTTAGAGAGATATATAGAACTTACCCAACTTGAATCCTATGTTCTCTATTAGATGAATTAATATATTTAAAATAAACATGTTTTTTATGTATTTATATATGTTTTATGTATTTATATAACGCTGTTTTCATATGAAAATTATATGTTTATATGAAATGAAAACTTGTTTTACTTCCCGCTTATGTTTGCTTTATTGACTAAGTTGTTGAATGAATAGTGTTTATTCGGTCTGGTTGTTGTGTGGTTAAGTATGTTCTGTTCATAGTTTAGAGCTTTAGGCAGAGGGTAAAAACTTTAACGTTGTTTGTCTTTACCATTAGGTATTATGATGGTTAGTAGGTATGGTAATTTTTTGTTAAATATTAGCAGCATTATTTTCTTATTATGTTACATCAATGTTAGTTTATTGATGTGTGAAACTTGTTACGTTAGAGTATATTCGTTGATCAGTAAGATAATTAGCCAATGTTATGATACATTTTTGCTAAATGTTAGTGTGTCAGTGTAAGATTAAGCGTTAATATGGTAGATATCTTGGAAAAGTAAGAATGTTAGGGTTTTGCATGCAGTGTTAGTTATTTACTGGTGTTAGTTTGGAACTTTGTTAATGTTAAAAGTTTATTCGTGTGTAAGTTGTGTTTAGGTTGGTCTTTGTACATTATTTTCTAGTTCATGTTACGTATGTTAGCTTACTTGATGTGGAACCTTAATTACGTTAGAGTATCTCGTTGGCAGTATAATAATATACCAATGTTGTGATAAATTTTAGTTAAATATTACCATGTTAATATAAATTTACATTGTTATGTTAGAGATATGTTTGAGAAAGTGGTGAATAGGTTACGTCCTTTGTATGCTATGTTAGTTATTTTGCTGTTGTTAAGTGTGGAACTTTGTTAAGGCATGTCATGTTTGTCGTTGTGTTTATAATTAATAGTTCTGATGGTGCTCAGTAAGGCTTTAATTATGTGAAACTTTGTTACGTCACATATATTTGATTGATCTTTGTATAAAAGAATTGATTT
>JABUQX010095397.1:7500-10000 GCA_015478945.1 Trachelipus rathkii
CATTCCAAACTTACATTTCGATGGTCTTACCGTGAAGCCTGATACCCTCAATCGTCTCATCAATTCTTCTATTTTCTGGAGGTATTCTTTCCAACTCTCGGTATACACCATCACGTCGTCAATGTAACTTTCCGTATTCCGCATTCCCTTGAGCACTTTCCTCATGGCTCTTACAAGTGTCGCCCCCGAGTTCACCAATCCAAACGGCATCTTCAGGAACTCGAACGCTGTCTTCTCTATATCATCTTCATCCATCGGTATTTGCCAATACCTTTTGCTCAGATCTACTTTCGAGAAATATTTAGCTTTCACGATCTTAGCAAATAACTCTTCTGTTGTAATCATCGGCTCGGGATCGAATACTGTTATCCTATTTAATTTTCTATAATCTGCATAAATATGATTACTTCCGTCTTTCTTCTTAACAATCACAATGGGGGAGGCGTATGCTGACGTTGATTCTTTAATTATCCCAGCTATATTCAATCTTATAATTTATCTCTGTCTTAAATTCTTCTATTAATGCGTGGGATGAGGATACCAACCGCTATTCAAATCTCCCATCAGGTTCGTTAGTAGTCCATTTTATCTTATGTGTTAATTTTCGATAGATATAGCGAGGCGTCCGTAAAGATAAGATATATGATATCTTTCCTCGCCTTCTTGAACTTTCAGATCTATCGGCTTATCAGGATCATAATAATACGCTTTTGCTCTAATTTGGCCCCTTTTTAACTTCTCGCTGAGGCTATTTTCTTGTTTCACACCCTTTTCGATGGGCAATTAATGCGTACTGGTAATATTCCTATATATATATATATATATAGATATATCTTCTGTCATAACTCTTTCAAAATTCTTAGTGATCCTCGCATTTTTGACCATATAGTAGATCAAATAGAGCGAATTAGATACCTTTTGTGATGGCTTCTCTATAAGCAATTATAATGGTCCTAGGTACTTCGGCCAATAGATATACACCACACTACAAGTTTTCCGCGTGCTTAATTTATACAGATGTCTCACAGCGTAGATTCGCTGCGCGCTCTCATTAACTCAGGATTTGAGCGATATATAGAGAGATAATATTTTGTTTATTTCGATATAGATATATATATATATATATATATAATATAAATCCCGCGTATATATTGTATTCACGAGTGCAGCCATTAAGTGTCTTCTGCCTTGTTCATATACTGATTTAACGAGCAACGTCTTCGCGTTTTATCTTTGAAGAGCTCTTGATTAGATAGATAGATAGAGAGATACACTTCAAAGCTTATATGTCGGTGGACGCATCTTTCCTTTAACGACTCTTTTCTCTTAGTAAACGTTCTCTCCATCAGCACTGATTCAATCATTTTTTTTCCAAACATTTTTCTCTTGCATCGTCAGTTCTTTTGAATATATGTTATTTTAGGGCGGAAATCTGGGGCGAACGTAATCTTCATCAATGAGGGCGTAGTGTCTGCGATCTCATTTTCGCCAAATTATTGATATATATAGTTCATAAAAGATATAATATATATATACGCAGATATATATTAGATAATCGCTTCTTCAGTGACACCTTTTCGCTCTATCGCCTCAGGTCCTATGGGGGCGTCCGCGTTGTCACCCATTCTTTCGTGGCTCCCAAAATTACTTTTCACCTACTTAGAAGTGAATTTAGTCGCGAACTAAACTTATCATCTGGCAATTTTCTTTTCACACATTTCGTCGGTTGTCTGAGCATCAGCAGAACCCACACACTACATCACGCCACATGTGGGCAGAATCTCCTGTAACTAAGGGAGTTGCAAAGTGCTGGGTCTTTTCATTAAATTTCGAACTCAAATCAGATTCGTTCCAATCCAGGACAACTTCTGTCGAATCAATTCTTGGTTCTTTCTTCGTTTCTAATTCTTCAATGTCTGGTTTAGATCCTTCTGAGTAATCTGTTGACCGAATAGGAGACAGTGTTCGTTCGACTCCACATTGATCCTCTATTTTTGGAGGTTCGTCCTCTCCAGTTAAATTTTCTAATTCGGTTTTCAACGCTGCCGATTCAGCTTTTTCCTCGACTGTGCAGTCCGGTGGGTTTGCTCCCTTTATATTTCCTCGCGCGTGGGCGTCTCCTTGATTGACCTCACGCTCGGCGCTTCTTTCCGGGCACCCATTCTGTTTCCCACACGAAGTCTCAGATATATATAGATATATATATAGAACCATTTTTTTCCGGCAACTTATTCAAAGTCACTTGGTGGTGTAATAAAAAATCTGACTCGGAGCTTAAAATTGTTTCTGAATACGTCATACTATCGCTCCAAGGTAAGTTCCCCAATTTCATAAACATATCAGATCGGATAAATAGAGGTACGCTTCCAGGCATTGGCTCTTTATTTGAAATTTTGCCGAGGCAATATAAGTTATATAGATAGATACGCGAGTGCAGTTAAAATATTGAAGTCGGTATTCAGCGGCTCTATAAACTTTTTTCGAGAGATATATATAGATA
>JABUQX010095397.1:20000-23747 GCA_015478945.1 Trachelipus rathkii
CACCGGCTCCGCATCACTAATATTAAATACCTTTCAAAAAAATATCTTTCATACCTAACAACAACAGATTAGGTCATTACTTGTTACAGTGAAACGTTCAAATATGTAGTTAATGAATTTGTTTTGCCTGGCGAAGGTCTCGGGATCGATAACTAGATTGAAACTTTTTAGAAGAGTTTCCCTAAAATAACAAAATATCTTCAAATATTTATTAAAATTTTAATTTTCTTTACAATTTATTTTTTTTGCAAGTTATTTGTAATCCTATTTATATAATTTATCTTAATCTGTTCAATATTATCTAAATGTTATATGTAATCTTATTTATTTTATTTATCTGTATCTGTTCTATGTTATTTAAATGTTATCTGCAATCTTTTTTCTTATCTTTATCTTTTCTATATTATTTAAATGTTATCTGTAATCTCTCTTATGTTATTTATCTGTATTTGTTCAATATTATCTAAACGTTATCTTTAATCTCATTTATTTATTTATCTGCATCTGTTCTGCTATTTAAAAATTATCTGTAATCCCATTTATTTAATTTATCTTCATCTGTTAAGTATTATCTAAATATTATCTGTAATCTCATTTATCTAATTTACCTGTATCTGCTCTCATGTTATGTTAAATGTTAAATTCACTTACTTTTATCTATTTTTACTTTTATCTTCTATGCCTAATTAAATGTATCTGTAATCTCCAGTTTATTTACTTATCTAAATCTATTATTCTATGTTATTTAAATGTTATCTGTAATCTTATTTATTTAATTTATCTGTATTATGTTAATTTTATTTCCTTTGTAATAATAATAGATTTCTGCCTTTTGAAGTTTGCTCTTCCGAAAAAAAGCGATCTGCATTTCATTCATCAGAACACATCGACTAAAATGCTTAATCAGAATGAAGCTGATTTCATTTACGTAATTATTATTATTATTATTATTATTATTATTATTATTATTATTATTATTATTATTATTATTATTTATTATTATTATATTTATTATTATTTATTAATCTTGTTTTATAATTATAATTATTAATATAATTATAATATCATTCAAATTATAATTGTATAATCTATAATAATAATTTATAATTATAGTATAATTGATATTATATTATTATATATTATTATTATTAATATTATTATTATTATTATTATTATTATTATTATTATTATTATTATTATTATTATTATTATTATTATTATTATTATTATTATTATTATTATTATTATTATAATTACATCCTTTTATATTATTATATTATATTATTATATTGATGGATTATTATTATTATTACTATACTATTATTATATCATTCATTGATTATTATTTAGAGTCTATTGTTATTAGAAATAATCAATAGGTTTAATGTTTCGTAGCCGTCAGGACAAAAGAAATTCTTCGCAGGGTTATACGGGCGACAAGGGCTAGCAAAACCCGGTCCTTATCCATTTGCTTGTATTACTCTTGGACCAGCGTTAGAATCTTATGCTCCTAGAAGCAAGATTCTCTGGAGAGCTCTGGGAGAACGAGATTTGAGGCCTAATGGGAGAAAATTCTACTAGTTCTACTGAAAGGCGAAAACCCAACTTGAAGAGTGTAATCCGAGACTGGCGTCTGAAATCACTGCGCGAGAAATGGTTTTTTTCCTAGAGTGTTCTAGGGGTAGAAGTTTTCGGGCAGAAGAAAGAAGATGCCTGGTGATAAATTCACAGATAATATATTATTAAATTCATAGATTCTGTTTATATTTTTCAGGGAAAGTCTGATGAGAAATTAATTCTCAAATGTAATAATACGGAACATTCATTTAAACTAAACATCACAACGAATGGCCAAGCGTTTCATAAGAAAATGTAAGTTTTATATTATTTTATATATATATTTATATACTATTATATATATTATAATATATTATTATATATATATATGGATATATATATTATATATATATATATACTATTTGTTATATATATATATTAAATAATAATAATATTATATATATATATATATATATATATATATTATTATAATATATTATATATATATATATATAATATACATTATATATATACGAATATATAATAATATAAAACAAAATTTTAAAGAAGTTTTTAAATCAGACTTCACACACTATTGAATGTAAGAACAAAGCAATTTAAAACCACTAAGAATAAACAGGGGAATTAAAAAAAAAAATTTATATATTATATTTTCGAGGATCACTAACTTAGTCTCCCTTAGACTAACATGAAAATTAATTTTAATCAACAATTATAAAAAATAAAACATAAAAAATAAAAAGTATAAAATTACATACATGTAAAAGACAAAGGCGACAAAAAATGATATTCTACTCCTTAGATGATGTCCAAGAATTAGTTTTTTCAGATACGTATCTTCTTGTAATTGATGCAATTAGGAACCATCCTTCGAAAATTGAAATTTCACTTAGTAGAAATGGTTATATCAGATTCTTGCTTGTTCATGGAGGAACTCTTTTTTTGATGAAACTTTAAGACTTTAAGTTTGTTAATTCCTTCTTTAAATAGAGGTAAAGTTAAGAGAAACGACATTAATTGCCATTTTTAGACAATTTATCTAAATATCAATTCAAGTTTTAATCTTCAATATGAAAATCGTACAGCTCAAAATCCTAATCAAATTACTGGATCTTTTTTCATTTCTACTAGTGTAATTTCAATATAATCATGAGGAGTGGTTATCTCTAGAGATGGTACCTGAAATGTAGTACCTAATGGACGAAGTGAAAGTATGAACCAAGTTGATACCATAGCTAAGCTTAATACAAATTTTTTTAGTGTATTACAAATCTAAGTTTTTACGAACCAACCAAATGTTATCCCCCTTCCTCTTAAAACCAAGAAGATACTAGAATGTTACTTAATTAAACTTTGAAGTTCAATATCTTCGGATTGATGCCATGTTGATTGGTTCCTTTTTTCATAACTAGGTCTTATTAATGTAAGATTATTAATTTGTTAATTTATAACAGGCAAAGCGTCAGCAACGCAAAATGAATTTCCTAATTACTCTACCAGAACTTTACGCTCACTTCATGAAAAATAAACTGGGAGCTTTAGAGGAGAGCAAAGACACGGATACTATTTTGAAACAGCTGGAAGATGATCATCCTTTGCCTTCTTCAGTTGTTGATGATTATGACTGGTAAGTTTTTTTTTTTATTTATTCATTCATCCATCAGCTATCCATTGGTTCCCCCAGAATTGGGGGTAGGGTGCTCGAACATGCACCAGAAATCCGAGGCATGCATTGGGCATTTCTAGGGCATAGATAAGTGGTAGGGGGACTTTAAACCAGCTACCACTGTCCTTTTAGTCTCCTTTTACCTCACGCAGTATGTTCGTTGTAGAAATTCTTTCTCCCCCACACACCAGGGTATTTTTATTTATTTTTTTTTTTTAAGAATCTCTTATATATTCTTTTTATTATTTAAAAAAAAAAAACTTCCTTTTAACTTGCTTTATCCCCTTCTCAGAGGGTTACACGGGGGGACTACAGGAAATAGAACTTTAAAACCAGCTATCCAAAGCCTGTCGCCACCACATGTTCGCAGCCGAGTTTTTATTATGCTTAAATTTGCTCTAAATTTATCAATTTAGTAATTCATTTGGAGGTTTTATTCAGTATTTGAAAGTAACTTTAAACCTTAATACTTACCGTAATATAAAACAAAACAAAAAACATCT
>JABUQX010095398.1:0-10000 GCA_015478945.1 Trachelipus rathkii
CTAACAACCCTATTGCTGAATGTATACTTTCTTATATCAAGATGGCATGCTTCTTCTAATTTTTTCTTGTTAATGTCCGCCTGGTCTCGCGTTCTCCTCGCTCTACTATAAAGAATTTAATGGTCTCTCTAAATTATCAATAGATGTAAAATTTTGTAGACTTGTATCGTGTCCCCTCTGAGAAATCGCCTTTCTACAGAAACATTCCTAACTCCTTCAGCTCTCCTCGTAGCCTTACCCTCAAACCCAGATCATCTTTTGTTTGCTCTAACGTTTGCACTCTCTCTAGCATATCTAAGTCTTTCTTTAAGTAAGGGGCCCAAACTTGTGCACAATACTCTATTATTGGCCTACATAGCTATTATATAGTTTATTTATTACTTTCCTTGCTCTTGTAAACAACATTGCGATTTATTATGCCAGCATCTTATTAGCCTTTATTTCTAGCTTCCAAACACTGATTGCTACTTTTCAATTACGGCTTATAATCACACCTAAATCTTTTTTCTTGGTCACAGACTCAAGCCAATCCCCATTCATATCAAAGTTAAAACTTTTATTTGAGAGTAACCTAAAGGTGAAGAACTTCACTTTTTTACTATTAAAATTCATTTGCCACTTATCTGCCCACCCAAGAAGTTTTATCAAGATCATTTTGAATCTTTATACATCCCTCACTAATTCCTAACTGAGGTGGCACTTGGTTATCATCAGCAACTTAGAAACTTCGCATTTAAGTCCGTGGTCTAAATCATTTATATTTGAGGAACAATAGTGGCGCCCAGCATGAAACCTGTGGGACACACCTTCACTATTTCCCATGATGACTTATGGCCATTTAGTTGTACACACTGGTTTCTATTCCAAACTCTTTAATCCAACTATGTACCACTCCACTTTACCACATTGCAATATCTTCTTCATCAGCCTTATGTGGGGAACCTTATCAAAAGCTTTGCTAAAGTCTAATTATACAATATCAACTGGCTCCTCAAGGTCCAATGCAGTCAGTAATGTTTCATAAATTCTACAAGGTTTGTCTGATCATGACTTACCCTTTCTGTAACGTGCTGGGAGTCCATACATTAACTTTGTTAAGCTTGTTTATCTTCTAAAATTTCTCTATATGACTTTTCAGTAACTTTTGCCAGAAGCCTTTACAACCAGAGATGGTGTAGGCTATAACGTGCCGGGTATAATTTAATGCGTTAGATGGATGTGGAAGGAGACCATCATGTGGCGTATAGCTGATACCTTTCTTTATCATAGGGGAGAGCATATGCTTGTTCTTCGAGTTGATACATGGTACCAGGGATGAGGTACTGTAAGTTTCTACTGTCGAGAAATGATGTATATAAGATCGCTTAAAAATCAATAGCAGTGGGCCCTTTTTGCATGCTGGTATAACCTCTTTAAAATTCCATACAGATGTATAGACATCAGGGCTGCAGTTTACTTGATAATATGGTCTAGTAAGCGTTTAATATCTTTTACATCAAATTCAATTGCTGTAAGTCTATTTTGGTTACAGTGCATACAAAGAACTATTAGTCTCGCAAAAGTATTATCCTAATCTTCTCAGTAAACACTGAAGCAAATAAGCATTGAAAATGTTGCCCAACTTATCTGAACTCACTAAATTTTCATCATTTTAATGAGGACGCTATTGTCCGCTATTGCTTACTTTTTTAAAGTTTAATAAAACTAAAAAACTCTTCAGGTCTTATTGACTCATTCTCTTGCTAATTAATTTCTGCTCTATCTTTGCCTTTCTTATTGACTGGTTTAAGTTCTTTTCTATTTTTCCTATAATTTTTCATAAATCATCGCTTCCTATTATGACCTTGAATATCTAAAAGCCATCTAGGCTTTTTTCATTATGACTTTTTATCTCTTATCTTTCTTACTTCCACAATGACGAAGGTTTCTCTCTTCGAAGCACCCTAATGGGTTTATTTGTTACGAAACAGATATGGATTGAATGATATTCATGTAAAACTGTGCTAAGAATGATTCGGCGGCACGATATAAGAACGTTTTTGTCGTGTTAAACTCTTTATCCAGTCTAGTTATAGCTCAGCATTGGTCTCCGTAATTTGGTAAAATCGCCATTTCGGAAATCTAGGATCTTGTTTCCTGATATTACTTGCAATTATGGGGCGCCAGGATATCACATGTCATGCATTAAGATCTCAATTATAGCAGGTTATGGATCACTAAGTCCTAAAGTTCGTCCTCAACTTGCTAATCTTATCGGGACATACTCTTCATCATTAGTTACATTATAAGGTCTATAGTCGCATTGTGTCTGGTGGGGATTCATCGAACATCTGCTCAAAAGTTATTCTAGTATAACAATTTATTAAATACTGAACTACTCTGGTCCGTATTAGAAAAGGAATCCCATTGAATGCCCAGGAAAATTAAAATCACCATTATGACTATATCTTTTTCTTTACTGTGGCATGCTGTCTCATTTCTTTCACAATTTCCGCATCTAATTCTTGACTCTGTGCCAGGTGAGGTCTATAAATGCGCCTATTCTATATGGATTTATTAAACATATAGGATATCTACCCATACGATTGCAATATCATGATTAGTTTTAAAGTCAAGTCGATTAATACGTTGAATATTGGCTTTTTAATATAAAACCGGCGCGCACACCCCACCTTTCTTTTCCTCTACGGGCTGGTATAAATAATAGTGAATATCCGTCTATTTCATATTCCTGAAGGAGTCTCCATGATAATGTCTCATTAACCATGCTCAGTCTATGAAATATGTCCAAGATGTCTCATTTATGGTATAACTAATCGCAGCTCATGCTTTTTGTATGTTCTACGTAATGAGCATTGTGTAAAAGCATTTGATGATTCGGAAATGCCTGTTATTTCTTATTGCTAAGCATCATTATTTGCACCTGTAAAACACTAGTTTGTATTTATATCAACGCACTATTTATTAGGTAGATGTGCTAATTGATTTGTATCCAGATTTAGCCCATCACCGCCAACTGTTACTAGTTTTTGGTAAATCTAGTTCTCAAAACTGGTGCTGAAAAGCCTGTCAACACCTTTATGACTCAAGTGAGAACTCCATCTGCTGCAAAAAAGATCTTTAATCAGAGAATTCGTCTCCGACAAAATCCAAAAAACCCTAATATATTTCTAAAAACTATTATTCCTAACGCCTTATCATTTTCACCTAATAGCCCTACTCCCATTCCTGACTGGCACGCTAACTAGGGTAGAAATCCCAGAAGTCATGCACTTTCTTCACTAAGCTTTCATTCTTCTGATCAATCTCTATATCTGCTATTTAATGTCTTCTGACATTCTATGTCCTATATCATTTTGTACCCACATGCACAATCACGATCTTGAATCATACATTTGTAGACATGCAGTTCTGCTATGCTATCCTATCCACGATATGCACGTCACTCATGGCAGCTGGATAACATAGCGCTCTCAATTGTTTCTTTTTATTTATTTTGAAAAAGTCCTTCTAGGTAATTCGTTGCATAGAGTTCCATATAGCATTGTATCCGGTCTTCCTTTGAGAAAATCTCAAACATTTACCCCATTGCAATCTGCTTGATCCCTCCCCATCTGCGAAGAACAGTCGACACTGTTACTGGAAGGTACAGCTGACTACTTTCGAGATCCTGCACTTTAAATTATTATTGCTAGTTCTACAACTCTATATATTTTATCTGCGACCTATTTTCAACAACTTTATCCTTTTTCCCCTTCATACTTCCTGCCTAGGGTGGAAGTCCCTATTCTGTCTAACCCTTATACTCCCGCTCCCTTCCTCCGCCATCGACAGCTCCTACTAACTTTTTTCTTGACACTTCCCTCCTTTCTCAACTCATATACTTTTTCTTTCCAATTCATTCATATTTTCACTCAGTCTGTGCAACGTCCTTCCTTAGGGCAACACATTCTCTTCATTCACAACAGCAAGGCAGGGCAGCTATTCCACATATTACACTCGTCAGAGTCCCACAGTTATCACAAGAGCATACAGTACTGTTAAATTATTATCAACTCTTTAAATACCTTGCTACGTTCAAATTTTACGCAACTAGTTTTAAGTAATTGCTAAAGCTAAAGAAGAAAATAAAGGCCTAAATCGTCTTATTAAAAGAAAATGTTACAATCTTGAACAAGCTTATATCAAGCTTAGCCTAGGCCAGGGATGATTATAGATATATAAATTATTTTTTTTTTTTTTAGGTAGGCTACTAACAGTACGTCTAACTTGTACAAATTTTTTTACACTACAGCTTCCTAAATATCCACTAAGGCCTAAGAAAGAATTAGTATCCTTAAAACAAGCTTATAGCGCTAGGTCCATAGAGCCTAGTCTATATAAAAATTATAAAAATGGGCTTAGGCTATGGCTCTGGTAAGACTTAATCAATTTAATTATCATGAAGTTTTCACATGGTTGTTAAAGACTGTAGTTAAGTACAGAAAAACTATTTAATAATTCAATAAACCTGCAAACACCCAGTATACAGGAAATCTCTTACTACTCTAGCCTAGGATTTACCTATCAAACACTGACTGAGTCCAATACTCAACTAAATTAAATTAATAACAAAAAATAATCATAATAGGATGAGTACACAGTTAAATTTTCTAAAATACACAGTTTATCATACACAACCGCTAATTTGTTACTAAATTCACTTGCAAATACACAGAATATAGTTATTAAAATGGGAGAGCAAAAATAAACACACCCTCACTCACTGGCCAATACTCATACACGGATGACTCCATTTTGAAAATTGATAGACTGATATAGGGATAATGCGATAATTGAAATATTTCAATATTTGACTACTCTTAATATGCAGTAAAAATAGTTAAAATTGCATTTGATATGGCGCGCTGTAGCAACGGGTTCAGCTTTTCATGTATTGCAAATGATTGGCTCAAGAAAAAGATTAAAACCTAACAGAATTATTGGATCATTCGAGTAGACAAATGTATCAATATCATAAATGTATAAATCATGCATCTAAAGAATAACTTCCATGAATATGGGGTTACTAGGACGTTAGGTATGTTTTAGCGTATAATATTTAGTTTTTGTGTGAGTTGATTTTTTTGGCATTATAAGGTTTTGTCTTTATAATTTAATAAGTCGAATAAGAAGTACGTTCAACGCAGAAACTTAGAAAGCTTATGAAATATCTTGAATGTTTTATTCTTGAAGACTTTGTATTAAAGATTTTAATGCAAACTTTTAGGGAATATTGTTTCTATTCTCCTTTGCAGTGCTAATTGTTCTAGGAAGATATCTTTTGATAAAGATACATGGCAAATGGAGATCACAGCAATGAATTCTGAAGATTAAGGAGGAAGAAGTTGATTATGAAAATTACTGCTATCAACAAAGTTCTCCCAGGTGGTTTATGATTATTATTATACTAATATATGTAATATAATATATTATAGTATATAAGTATATATATGTATAATATATATATTTTATATATCGTTATATACTATATATTATATACTATATATATATAGTATATAATATATAGTATATAATACATATAGTATATAATATATATGTATATTGTATTATATATATATATATATTATTATAATATGATATATATATATACCTATACTATAATATATATATATCAAGTATATATAGGGTATATATATATAGTATAGTATATATATAATAGTATATATATTTTTTAGTATATAATATATATACTATATATAGGGCATATTTGTATAAACTGTACTGTGACTTTTTATTCTGAAAAAATTTTCTAAGTTTCAAAAAATTTCTAAGTTCAGAAAGTGCGGCAGCTTATAGGAGATTTATGCAGGAAGTCTTGCTGCTAAGTCAATTTTATATTAAACAACCTAACTTAACTTAGACTATTGTCTACAGCTTAGAAATTTTTTTGGACTTAGAAAATTTTTTCAGAAAAGTCACAGTACAGTTTATATATATATATATCACATAATATATACTACGTTAGTACCGCTATATAGCCTATATATAGCTCTCTGCGCCCGTGGTAGGCGCGCCACCTTCCACCTCGAGCAGGACTGCCTATATCTATATAGTACATATATATATATTATATATTCATAGTTAATATATATATACATATGTGTACTAATAGTAATGTCTAATTATATATATTTTGACTTAGGTAATACTGGTAGACAGCGCTCAACACATTTTGAAGACCAAATCAGAAATTTTACTAAGTTCAGAAATTAAGCGTTATGCATTTTTTAAAGAAATTTGTTAGGTGTGGCAAGAGCTTCATGGGAATTGAATGCCAGAAGCTTGCCACTTAAGAATTTTCTTAAAAAACTAACCTAACTTACAGCTTTTCTAAACTAAGAAATTTTTTTGTGAACTTAGAAAATTTTCGGTCCTAAAATGTGTGGGTCGCTGTCTACGTATTGACTCATATGTACTTATATTATAAGTTATTATAATATACTATGTAGTATCTATATAATATATATAGATGTATCAGTATGATAGTTAGTATATATATGAGTATTATTACTATTATATATATTAAATATAAGAGTAATTAGTGATAAGCGGGTATTATATAATTATATACTAGAAACTATATATAGCGATGAAATATATATAGATTTTATTCGGTATAAATATGATATATAATAATATATTTATATAGTTATTACTCTATATATTATTATTAGTATATATATATATTATATATGAGTAGAATATATTAGTATATTAATATATATAATTGCTATATATATATATATATAATATATACTATAGTATATATATATTATTATTATATATATATATATAGTATAATATATATATATATTATATATAATATATATACCTATATATATTTACCGGTATATATATATATATACGTATATATATATATTAATATATAATATATTATATATATAGTATATTATATATATATATATATACGTAATTATATAATTATATATAGTATTAGTTGATATGTTTTATGGGCCTACGACTATCTATATAATCTTGCTTACTAGGGCGATCGTGAAGGATCCCGTGATAATAGTATTCGCTGCTGTATGGGCCCGCGTATGGGAGGTGCATGGTTGATAGCTTATATACTATTACTATGCGGCTTAACTATAGTACAGACGGAGTGAGTGCTAATCTTATCGCAACTATATACGTATCTTACTACTCTATTACGTTGACTATATGCCCTGGCCAACCAATTGGCGCGCGCGAAGGACACACCTGTTTCCAGGAGAGGTTGCTCGCACACGCATGCCATTAGTGGTTGGTTGCACAGGTAGGATAAGAGATGGGAAAGAGAGAGTAGGAAGAAGTTACAGCATGGGGGGCAGTCGAGTAGCGGAGGCAGCGCTGTCAGAGTTGAGCGAGGATCGACTTGCTACATCATGTCTCAAGGTCTGGGAATGGGTGAATCTGGTGCAGGTGGGGGAGGTGACATTATCTAGAATCTATATTTATATTGCAAGAGTTTTGGTGGTGAACCTGATCTGCTTGGGCGAGTGTCAATTGTGGCTCTATCTGGACAGGTGTTTTGTGCTTCGTCTAGGGAAATTTCAGTTGGGGAGGCGGTGTTTAGTAAGTTGTTATTAGGCAGCGGTTTTCAGTACGGCTAGGTATTGTGGTAGTCTGGGTGCTTACGAGTGCCTGCGTAACCCATGCTAATTGGAGGGGACTACGTGGGGGGACGCGGGAAGGGCGGCCTCCTGCGAGGGCTGGCGGCCGCGCGGGGCGGGCGCCGAGGGGGCGCGGGCGCGGATTAGTCTGCCGTGTCAAGGAGGGGTTTCGGAGAGGATTTGTGTGACTGGGTGGGCGTGTGGGATTTACGGGCTCTTTCCTAGGTAGAATCTGAGATGCCCCGACATCTCCAGCTGGTAGCTAGGGAGGCACAGGGTCTGTCTGTAACATGTTGTGAGTAGGGGGTTGGTTTTTGTCATCCGTGATGAATTGCTGAAGGGGGTGTTTGTGTGTGATTTGCTGCAATTTTTTATGTATCTCAGTTTTTGAGCAGATCGCTAGGCGAACCATGTGGGGGAAGCAATAGGTTGTGTAGCAGGATTTGTTCTGGTTTTGGTTTAAGGTGGTGGTAAGGGTGGTTTCTGTCGCTGAAAGTTGTGTTGTGGGAGGGTTCTGAGGGTGTTTGTTTCCGATTGGGTTGAGGAGGTGCATTTTGATCAATTTGGGGGAGAACGTCGTGTGTGTGTCATGGTGTCATAGGTAAGTCCTAATATTTTTGGGGTTTTGTTTGGGGGGAGGGGGTTGTTGTTCAGGAAAACTGTTGGGTGGAGTGAAGATTAGTGGTGGTTGGTGGTTAGGAGGGTGATGGAGGATTTGAGGGGGATGCAGTTCTTCTAGGATTGGGAGAGTAGCAAGTTTCTAATTGTTGTGATAGTAATTCTTGGGTATTGTTTATGTGTGGCTAAATTTAATGTCTGGATGCTGGACTATGAGATGATGTCATACAGTAATAAGTTTGGTGGATTGGCTGGGTAGGGATGGGCAGGGGTCTGCTGTGAAAAAAGATTGAATTGGAGTGGGGGTTCGAATGGCGCCCCTGTGGGAATGCGCCGTTTTGTTATTAATGGAGTGGGAAAGAGATTGTTTGTGTGTGGAGGACTTTGGCAAAACGGGTTGGTGAGAAAGTTGAGAGGCCATAATTTTTGTCATATATGTTCTAGAGGAGATTTGAAGGATTGTTTTGAATAAGAATGTGTGTGGGAACAGTGTCAAAGGCTTTGTTAATGTCAATTGCTGTGGAGTCTGGAATCTGTGGGATGGGGGGATTGGGTTTTGAAGCCATGTGAATATGGATGTGTTTGGGTGGGAGGTGAGGGTGTGTTGTGGAGTGGTTTGCTTTTAAATCGCGTGCTGGAAATTGGGGAGCGTGATGAGGAGGGGAGATTTTGTTGTAATATTTTTCTCAGCAGTTTTACTTAATAGAGTGACAGAGAGACGAATAGGGCGATAAAGAGGAGGATGGAGTTTGGGGTCTTCTTTTAGGTTTGGTTTTGGATTGAATGACTCGCTGTGTTTCCGAGATTGAGGGTATTAGTTGATTGCTAGGATTTGTTGAAGATCTCTGTGATAAGGTGAATGACTTTATTCACGCAGAGAGTGTTTTAAATGGTAAGGTTAGTGTGAGATTAGAGTCTGGACGCACTGTCTTGCCGCTGGTGAACTTGTTTGAGGGTTGATAGGTTTTGATATCTGTTTGTTTGTAAAGGGGGGTGGCGGGTTGTGGTCTGAGAGAAGTTTTCTGAGTTGTTTTTCTTATCTTGTCCTATTTTGGGGTGGGTTGGTTTAAGAGAAATGTTAACAATGTTTTGCGAGGCGGTCTTGATTGTGTTTTTGGGGAAAGGAGGGAGTTATCAGGTAAGGATGGGGATTTGTGTGAGGGATGGGGGAGTGGTTTTTCGAGAGTGTATTGTAATTTTTGATGATTGACAGGTTCTTTCTTATTATCAATTCTGGAGATATTGGATTGTAAGTATTCTGAAAACGTGTTATTGGTGGTGTTGGGTGCTTATGGAGAGGTTGTTAAGATATTTGGGTAATAGGTTTGGTGTAATTGGTTAGTGGTTGTGGTGGATATATGGACTGGAGTTTTCGGAGGGAGTTTTTTTCATTATAGTTGGCTAATTTTTCGGGGGAGAGTTTTGGGATTAATATGGATTTGTTCCTGTGGCGTTAGGGTATGATGAGGTTGGCTGATTTGATATTGTTATTTAGATGAATAATGGAGGTGTGGAAGGATGTTGTGTCGTGGATTGGTGTTGGGTTAATATGGGTTTCAATATGGTCAGTGAATGCTGGCCAGTTATGTCTTTTTTGTAGTTTAGTGTATGTAGTAATTTTTGGGGTGGGGTTTGATAGGGAGGTGGTCCTGAGTGTAAGTCGGTAAAAGTGGTGTTCAAGTTTGGCTTGGGAGGGATTCGGG
>JABUQX010095398.1:17500-25000 GCA_015478945.1 Trachelipus rathkii
TGAATTTTAATGTTTTAAATTGCTGAGATTATTCTGTATTTTCTTAATTTTAAGAAATTTGATGATAATTATCTATACATTCATTTGCATTCATCTTTCAATAAATGATTATTTTTAAGTATTAGTCCAATCCAGACTCAGGCTCCAAAATCATCTTCATCTACTTCCTATTGACTGGAAAGAGTTTTTTTTTTTTTTTTTTTTTTTTTTTTTTTTTGACAGTTGATTGATCTTCAAATGAGAATGTCTCTTTTCATGGATCTTTAGTACAACTTGGCTTGATATTTGTTTGTATTACATCCCTTTAGGCTTACTTACATCTTTCGAGTTAGTTCAGATCGTGCGACCGCTGATGGAAGGCTTTAATCAGCAGATGACATTAAAATAGAGATTTAGACACAACGGTCATCAATAAAGTCAGAAAGGAGGGAACCAAATGTTGAATTGGAGTTTGATGAAGGACTTGTCAACATGGAAATCATAAAATCTAACAATCCGATGATTGCGGAGAAGTCAAGTGATAAATATGCTAAATTATGTTGATTTTTTTTTTATTTTTTTAATTTTTTTTTTTCTCAAGTTAGAAACATATTAAGAGAAAGAAAATATTATTATTATTATTATTATTATTTTGTGTTGTGTTAATATTGATCTGAAACACTTTAAGGTTTTGTGAACAAATGGAATCAGTTTAATATACAATTTGTATTGTTAAGATCGATCAAGTAATTAAAAAGCTCTGAAGAACAAATGCCTTAAGTAAATTTATGTATACAATAATTTTTGTGTGAGCGTGTGTGTGTGTTGTGTTGTGCACGCAATTGGCTAAATATTGTCATGTTGCTTATCACAAGTCTGTTTACAATAACTTCATGTTCTCATCGCTATTCATCGAAAGGGACCTGGGGCTTTAAGGCAATTGCCGTCTGTATGTGTGTGTCATCTTTATCTTTATTACAATTTTTGGCAACATTGTGAGAAGCTAATTTGTGCCCTGTTTTAAAGGAAGGATGTATTGGAGAAGGATCAGGTTGGGCTGGGACTGGATCTCATCCTTAACCCAAAAATTTTTCTGAGGTATTTTTGTGAAAGGATGATGAAAAGCTTAATGGCAGAATGTGCTAAAATTTCGAATCTGTTTGTAAGTAGATGGAAGGTTCTGTTTCTTTCGAGAGAAAGGAAGATTGAGGGTCTTCCTGCGATGGGCTTAGATTTGAGTTTAGAATGAGAATAGAAGTTTGATCTTGGGAAGATTAGAAAAATGAGATGATTCATAGGAAACCAAATCGATTCAGAATATCAAGTAAAAAGTCTTTTTTAAGTTTCTGTTCGTAAATTTAAACCTTCAAATAAAAAATTGTAATAAGTACCTACAGTGTAAGCTCTAGGGATGTACCGGAACCAGAATTTTTGGTTCCGGCCGGAACTGGAACTTTCCAGAACCTTGGAAAAGTTCTGGTCGGAACCGGAACTTATCGACTTCCGCTACACCTTACATATTTTAATGAATATGATGATCCGATAAGCACTATCTCTGACGAGCATTTTTCATCATCGAATAATTCATCTCCACTTAGAGTCTCGGACCCCGAACAACCCTCTACTTCTTATCAGCATTCCGATTTAAAAAGTGTCATTGCCCATAAATTTTTAAGTTATTATGATTTTGAAGATGGTGAAACAAAGGAAAAAGGGGGGGGGGGAAAGAAAAACAGAAAAAATCTCAGGTGTTGTGGACTTTGTAATTGAGATGGAAAATTATCTAGCAGAAAATTCAGGTTCTTCAAAAGCCTCTGAAGAAGAAGTATTAGAATAATGGAGCAACAATCAATAAAAATACCCTTTTATTGAAATTGGTAGGCTTAAGAAGGAATGGCTGCGGCTGCCTGCTGTCATAGTTTTGTTTCTGAGAAGCGTTTTTTGTCGAGGAAGGCGGTAGAAGCGTGGTTTGAGGATTGAAGGGAGAGTCACGGTGTAAGCTCCGCACGAACATGGGAGCAAGCTTATTGTGTCGCTGCGACAGCCCACGAACAGTTTCAAAATTACGAAATGTAAGGTTCGGATTTAAAGTAAGGAAATTATGAATGAGTTCTTTCAGATGTTTCAATTTTTGCTTAAGAGCAGCGTTCTAGGTGTGAGATATTTGGTTTTCTGTGAGTGAGTGTTCGTTACTGTGTTAAAGTTAATGTTCTTATAGATAATAGATAATAATAATAATCACTAATGTATAATTATTATTTTATTAATAATTAATAATAATAATTAATAATAATTAATTAATAATAAGATTATATTTAAATATTATTTATATATTATTATATTTTTTGTTACGAATTTTATTTATCTACATTGTCTAGAAGTTATAATTTTTGCCCAATCTTTTTAGCTATCTCGAGCAAATAAGAATTTATATAAATTTATGGCGATGTCACTAATATATTATTATTAATATATATATATAATCAGATACAAATATTATTATTTTCTATATTATATATATTAATAGTATTTTATTATTATATAATATATTATATTAATATTTTATATATATATATTTTATTTTCTCTATGTGACACCCGATTTTTTTTTTTTTTTTTTTTTTTGAGAATAATCAATTTTAAATTACAGTCCTGTCAATATCGGGCTATGTTATTACTTTGGAAGAATATTTTTTAAACTGCTTACTCTTTTATAAATTTGACTGCATTTAATCTTACAACAACATTTTTTAAAATAAAATTCTGCATTAAAACACAGAATTCACAAAAGATTCTTTGGGAATAATATTTAAAAATAGCAAACGCTTTATCAGTCACAAATATTATTATTATTATTTATTATTATATTAAATATTATTCCAAAGAATCTTTTGTAAATTCTGTGTTTTATCAAATAATAAAGTTTTAACAAATATTGACCAAAAAGTTTAAGTGCAATAAAAATACTAAAAAGTAAACCAGTTTGAAAAATTCCAATAAGAACAAATCATGCAATAAAAGTGATAAAATTGATTTATTCTCAAGGGTGTTACGTAAGAATTAACATAAAAACTACGTTTCACAGTAGTAAACTAATTAATATAGTACTATTATATATATATCTATATATATATATATATATATATATTATCTTATATACTATATATATATATATATATATATATATATATATATATATATATATATATTATATATATATTATATAAGTATTATTTTTTGAAAATTTTCATTATTAATAAACGTGATGAATGCGAATACGCGAGCCGCGAGCAACATTAAAACGGTACGTGAGCAACATGTTGCTCGCGAGCTACGGGTTGGGTAGCGCTGGTCTAGACTAGAGCATTAAAGCTACCGGTTCGAGTTTGAAAATATTGTTTCATATTTAAAGCTTTCGAAAGTATAGAGTCGAGGTCGTTTTATCATGATATTTGTTGACATATATCAATTTTCTATATTTTTTTATGCATAATCAGAACTGAGTAAATGACAAATCAATTACTGATTTTTTTTTTAAAAAGTGGAAAGTTCCGGTAAATACCGTCCGGAAACCAAATTAGTTCCGGCTGAAACCGGAACTTTTAAAAAATCGAGGTTCCGGTACATCCCTAGTAAGCTCATTAACAAACCTTAAAAATACCCAAAAATAAATATTGCAATAACTCTCAAAGTATCGATGATAGAACAAAATTAAGATAATTTCTGTGTTCAGCGTAAAAAAATATATAATTCAATAAAAAAAATAAAAGCAAACATTTTTTGTGTTACATAGAGAATTATTAAATTTTAAAGTTTCTCATAATTCTTCACCAAAAAAGCAAGAAGTATCGGCCAAGTATGGGCCATATTAACCAATACCGATACCGATACCGATACTAAAATAAATGGCCGATACTGCCGATACCGATACTATCGGTAACATCTATTTTAATATATATACTATATATATATGTTATATATATATATATATTATATATATATAATATATATATATATTATATATATATTATTATATATATATATAATATATATTATAAGTGGTGAAAGATTTACATAGCCGACCCTTGTGTTATAATTATATATATATAATATATATATATATTATATATATATATTTATATATATATATATATATATATATATATATATATATATATATATAATATATATGGCTATATGTATTTCTTAACAGCTCAAATATTTATTTTTCAATCAGAATATTCAAAACTACATATAGCTACCAGGGACAAGAATACATTGCCTGGAGATGTCGGTCCATTATTTGTGGGGGAAAAAAAAAACATATCTCAAAAACTGAATAGCTACAGCGAAAAGAATACATTTTTGGAATCTTTGTAAAATTTTATTAGGAAAATGTAAAAACAAAAAAAATATAAATAAATACAAGATAAATATTGGCTATTTTTTTAGGAGCAGGGACATAATATATATTATTATATATATATATATATATATATATATATATAATAATATAATATATATAAGATATATATATATTAATATATATATACTTATAATATATATAATATATATATATAATATATTATTTGTAAAGGTATTACACGGCAATGTAGGGGCTCGGCCGACGGGGAACACAGGGGGGGGACGTTTTCCATGACCCCGTAGGGGAGGGCGAGGAACCCCCGCGAACACCCAAAGTCGCCAAGAGGGGTCGGGAGACTCTCCCGAGGGGGGAATTAGTCCTACCCCGTCAGTTTCCCCGGAAGGCCGAGAGACTCCGACTCCTGCCATCTGGTGCGGTATACCCTTGGGTATTCTTCAGTAAAACAAAAAAAAGCAAAATTTAATAGAAAGTCTATTTATTTTTAACGAGTATCCAATAAAAGGTCTCTAAATGGCTCCTAATCAATTATATATATTATTAACAATAAATTTTTTTATTTTATTTTTACTTTTCCTTAAAATTTTTACAGGGTTCCAAAAATGTATTCTTTTCGCTGTAGCTTTGTAGTTGTTTTTGAGATTTTTTTTTTTTTTTTTTTTTTTTTTTACATTTCCGACTAAAGTTGGACCAGCATTCCAGCAATGTATTCCTTTTCCCTGTAAGCTATTGTAGTTTTTGAGATATAGATGGAATTGAAGAAATTTTTGCTGTTAATGAAAATACATCTTTTCCCTATATATATATATATTATATATATATGCTAAATATTTATATATATATATATATATTATATATATTATATATATAGTATATATATTATATATATAATATATATATATAATATATATATATTATATAACTATATATATAATAGTAAAGATTTACATAGCCCGAAACTTGGTAATATATATATATATCTATATATATAATTATATATATATATATATATATATATATATAATATATTATTAATATATAATAATACTATATATATATATAATATATATATATTATATTATATATTCTATATAGGGTGTTATTATATATATATATGTATTATATAGCCCGACATCTTTGAAAAAAAATTAGATGTTGCCAGATTAAGTTTTTAAATTTTCAATTTTGCTAACAATTTTTACAACAAGAAAAACTTTTTAAGTGAAACAAAAAAAATGTATTGATCATTTGCAATTTTTATAGACAAAATTAATGGTTTATTGTATTTTTCAATGAAAGTAAAAATCATGAAGAGAAAAATTTATGAAACAGACAAAGACACAAACTTTCTTTGTAAATGCTGACTTTTCAAATGTAATTTAATTTATATTAACAAAAAGTAAAAAGGACATAGCTATAATTGTTTTTTTTGGGCTTCACACCTAAGCTTATAAAATGTAAGCTAAGCTTAGGCAATTTATTTCAGCTTAAATTTGATGTACGTACCTAAAGTTTGTATGAATGTAGACGCCATAACACTTTTTTTTCTAATTAACGAATACCGTAGTGTGGCATATACGTTGCCGCTAATGCACTGCAGACTGCCCGTGGGATACCGCAGCTCCGCACATACGTGGGGGGGGGCCCCCCCCTAAATTAAAATTAATTTCTTTTTCGTACAACAATGAAATGAACGCAATCTTAGCCTTAAAATTAAATAAAAATAGGCTCCGTTTTAAATATCGACGCAATTTTATTTCAGTAAAGGAACTTCAAACCTATATAAATATTAAAAAAAAAGGGCAAGAGAACCCTAATTATTTATTTAAATTTATCTAAATTAAATAGCTTATATCCTTACTTAACCTAGCCAAACTGAAATTAAAGATTTCAAATTTTTGAAATTATAAAAAAAGTCGCCTACGTCTATGATTTCGAGCACAACCAAGAAATAGCAAACTGGCAAACGTAATTCTTTTCAGGAAGTGTTGCTTATAACTTTAACCTATATACATATATAGTATATATATATAACTATATTATAGTATATATATATATATATATATATATTATATATATATATATTATATATATAAATTATATATATTTATATATATATATATATTATTATTATATATGCAAAAGCTTTCGGCAAAAAGTAAGTTTACTGATTATCCCATGAACGACTGAGTATGTACTCCTCCGTGACGTTTACGAGTGGGTAGCTAGTTACCTGAGGATACTATCATATCCAGTTTTAATCAGATATTAAAGTCAGTCTTTTGCATTACAACTCTGTTTATGTATGAGCGTTTGTTCTAACCTCGTTTTAGCGTTTTGCACTACATCTTTTTTGTGTAGGACGTTGTTTCTATCCCTCGTTACATTTTTGGGAAATGCGGGAAATTATTGAACATGCGGTACGGCTAAAAATTCTGTGTACCGTATACAAGTTGCCACTGGAGACATTTGCTTCTTCTAAACGACAGCTTTGGGGATGCCACTCTATCGAGAACCATGGTTTTTAAGTGGCACAAAGCTTTCAAAGAGGTTCGAGAAAATTTGAAGACGACCCTCGTTGTGGAAGACCAAAGTGCAATGATGTGATGGAGAGAGACCGCCGGTTCAGTATCAGAGTGAATGCAGAAGAAACTGGTTTGAATAAAAATGCAGTTCATAGAATTTTAACGAACCATTTACACACGCGAAAAATTTCGTGCAAAACTAGGGCGCGAAAGACTTGTCTTGTGGGAGCAGGAAATGCGAGACTATGGCCAAATTTATCAATTTACTTGAAAGACTCGAAGATGGAGCACATTTTTTGGATAAAGTTATAACAGGCGATGAATTCATGGGTTTTTGAGTCACTATCCTGAAACCAAACGGCAAAGTACGGAATGGCACATAAAAAATTCTCCTCGTCTGAAGAAAGCACGTATGAACAAGTCCAAGTTGAAAACACTAATTATTGTTTTTATCGACAGCCGTGGTATTGTGCACAAGAAATTTGTTCCTTCAGTACAGACAGTTAATCACGTCTTGTACAAAGATGTTTTGGAACGACTTCGAAAACTAGTTCAGCGAATCAGAACAGACCTTACAGACGATTGGGTGCTGCACCACGCTAACGCGCCATCT
>JABUQX010095399.1:0-12500 GCA_015478945.1 Trachelipus rathkii
ATTGTTGCGCCTCTCTAAATCCGTAATAGAATTACTTCATCTATACCTCGATAACACCTAGATGTGAGACCTTCTATACTCTGTTGGCCTTTGTATAGATATTTACGTTTTTTTTTCATATTATCTTTCCTAGGTCCGTCACTTTCTCACTATCCTTCACACCCTTCCCATACATCTCAGTTTCGGCTTTCAAACACCATACATATACTATCACAACGCCTCTCCCTAACCAATAGATTCCATCTTTTTGCCACTTCCTAGATCTCGCCCACATGGTCTGAATTCTCTATCCAATCTCTGCTAGTTCTCTTTTTTCCCTATCCTATGCGTTCGCATCAATCGAGCCCATCAACGGAGGCACCTCGTCCACTTCTCTTCCTTGCACACCCACACACATTCGGCTTCCTCACATTCAATTCCATAATAAGCTCCTGTAGTGGTTTATTGTGCCTCTTCTAGAGTGCACCACTCTGTTATGTGGTGGCATATATCTGGTATATTCTAAGGTTTGAGCACGGTCTAGTCTTCATACACGCACCTCATTCGACGCTTCATTGATATATCTTTTACCTACGTTTCTGTACTCACGCATGGATGTAACAGGATCATTCTGCCTTGGTGCCATATAATATTCACTGAACATTCCGCAATGCCATTTCTTATTCCTTCGCGTGCGTATACCCCACTCTCTATACTATATTCAGTAACAAAATTCTTTGCTGATCTCTCTCATCATTTCTTTACCACTCACTAAACGAGCGCCGGTTACATTCCATCCAGGTTCACAGTTCCATCTTAATTACTCCGCGCGAGACACACATATCTATCCTGTTCTCTCAGTCCTTCACTTTATATTTTTCTCTATTATCTTCACGCTCATCTTTCATCTTCCTATAGGCGTTACCCATTTTCTGTATGTTCGTTATTAGGAGTTTTTGATGTATAATAGAGTTTTTATATTTAGCTTACATTTATTGTGCGCACAATTTTGTTCCTTATTGATCCATAGTTCTTAAAAGTGTTTTGCGCGCGTGGACTTCCTATCTTTCCTTGTTCTTAATAATTTGCGTTGACTGAAAGTCGTCTGTACTCTTAGAGTGATATGCTCCGGTTCTTTCCTTCGAGTGTGTAGAGAGTGTTCTTATGCGTGCATTAACGTATGATTCTTGCAACACAGTTCTTTTAAATATCTGCGTCAGAGATACGTCTGGCTTGCTAGCCTAATCCTTCCACTATTGACAACCTAATCTATCCTTTTTATGCCAGCAGGAACTAATAACCTCTGGTGTCCCTTTCGTTGCCCGGGGTGTCATCGACGGTGGGACGCTGGAGTTATTGGCCTTATTATTATGCACCCGACCTATATATATATTTATATTAAATATATATATTATATTATATATATATATATATTTAATATAATTAATATTATTATATATTAATTATTATATTATATTTATATATATCATATATTAATATAATTATTATATATATATATATTATATATAATATTTTTTATTATATATATATTAATTTATATATGTAGTTCTGCTACTTATATTGTTATAATCTTATCTGCCACATATATGATCTATTATAGGTCTTAATATAATTTTTACTTTATTTCTCTAAGATGTTAACAGTCAAAATAATAATTAATAAGTATATTTATGCAATAAACTATGTTGAAAAAGCACAAACCCTGTTAACGAATAAAATTAAATAGTTTTTTTTATTATAAAGGCAAATGATCCATAATTTTTTGGCATTGGAGCTGATCCCATGTTTTCAAATGCCCCTAATCCTAAAAATGGACCATAAAAATTCCGGAATTTATTTAATACATGCTACCGAATATTTTTATGACTAAATAAACATACCAAAATGCATAAGCTTTTTTGCGCATCTAATAAAACGTGGTATTATTTTCCGGTGTTTAATATTCTGGTCGACTGTAGTCATATACTATCAGAATTTTATTCAAATTTTTTACATAAAAATTCCATGTTTTTTGACTATTTTCTTATTATCACTTATTCAGATTTTATTTTCCAGGCACTCATGCATATCAGAATAATCTTTATAATATAATTATGCATAGATGTACGGTATTCCTTACCTTACAACATATATATATCTAATCGATAATTAATACTTTTCGTAATTTTTTTAGTTTTTAGTAGCTCAGCGTTGTCCAATTTCGAAACCTAACTCTCATTTTATTTATTTTTTTATAATTTGAAAAGTGGAATAAAATTGACTAATATTTTTTTTCTTACCCACTCATGATCAAACATTACTAAAAAATTTTTCAGGGCTTTTATAGTCGGCAAGATGCATCGTTTTTACTTAAAATAAATTTTCTTTGTATACATGCATATTTTGTTTTCCTTTTCTTGGACAAATTTAAAAAAAAAATTATTTTAGAAATTTTTTTAAAAATTTTTCTATTGAGTATACAAAAAAATCATCTAAGTAAAAAAAGATGCATCTTGCCCGCTATACAAGCGGGTCTTGTACCCCTCCGGAGGAGGGGCTTACCCCTCCGAAGGAGCGGTAAGGCCCAAAACCCGAATACACCCCTTCCGGGGTGATCCCCCTTCGCAGGATTCACCCCTTTCAAGGGGCGCATCCCCCTGGGTTTTTCTCACGGAAGGTAAATGTGTTGCTTTAGATACTCTTGGTTAATGAAAACTGGTTTATTCGTAAGTTAGGTACGTTATGTTTTTATAACTATTACTATGACAATGTGGAAATAAACACTGATTTCTTAGAGAAATGATGAGTTTTGTAAGATATTACTGTGGTTAAGTTGTTAATGATGTGTTAGAAACGTGAACCTAGGTTAAGTTTTTTGTTGAGTAATGATGGTTTCCCTAGACTTTTTGCTAGGAGTCTACGTTATTCATATGTCAAATGATTGTTATATACCTCGAAACGAGTGACCACTTTGTGAAGAAAGTGGCGTCAATTAAGGATAAATCTTTGTTAAGTTGTTAGCTATGTTAATGTATAGTAGTTACAATTGATATGTTAAAGACATGCTTGAAAAAATTGTAAATAGGTTACGTTTTTGTATGTTGTGTTAGTTACTTTAACTGTTTGTCAAGTGGTGGAAACTTTGTTTTAATGTTTAGCAGTTTTTATTCGTAGCTTTAAGGTGGCTTTACAGGTTTGTCGTTGACATTATAATTTAGTTCAGGCGGGTTGATGGTCTATGTTAGCTTTTTAATGGTTGAAAACTTTGTTACGTTTAGCATATATTGTATGTGTGTGGTGTGTGTGTGTGTGTGTGTGTGTGTGGGTGTGTGTGTGAGTGTTGTGGGTGTGTGTTGTTTGTGTATGCGTATGATATGTGTGCCTATGTCATTTATTCTTAGTTGATTACACTACTGTTTACATAACTGTTTCTGTTCTAACATGTACATATCGTCAATTGCATTGCATCTTTGCAAAGATAAACCGTTTTTCTAAATGTTGAAGATTAACTTTTTATATTTCAAATCTCATTTTCTTTTTATAAAACGTTAACTAATATAATTTTTTTTTCCTAAGTTGAAACATGCATTAATGTTTAACTATTTTTTTTTTATTTTTTATTTTACATTTATACTTTGTGTTTAATTTTATTATTTTAATTTTTATTTTTTATTTTTATTTTATTTTTATTTTATTTTTTTATTTAAATTTATTTTTCTAACTTTATTTTTTTATTTTTTATTTTTTATTTCTTAATTTTTTATTTGTTTATTTTTTCATTTTTTTTTTATTTTTTTTTTTATTTACGTTTATTTTTCTATTTTTATTTTTTTTGGTAAGTTTTATTTTGCATTTATACTTTGTGTTTAATTTTTTTTATTTAAAAATTTTTTAAGAAATTTTCATTTTTTTAAAAATTTTTTTTTTATAATTTCGACTCTAACTTTTTATTATTATTATCTTTTTTACTACTTTTTGAAAAGCAATCTTGCAGTAAATTAATTATTTTTTATTTTTTTTTATTATTTTTTTTTTTATTTATTAATTTTTTTATTTAATATATATTTTAATTTGTTATATTTTATTTTAATTTTATATTTCATTTTATTTTATGAGTTAATAATTATATTTTTGGATTTACTTTTTGCTTTATTAATTTGAAACTAGCTAATTATTTAATTAATCTTATCTGTAGTTTAATTACATTTATTTTTATATATAGTATATTATTAATATTTACATCAAAAAACGGAATCTTATTATAATTTTTTTTTATCTAAATTATCTTTTGAATGTATTCATTTTTTTAAAACTATTTTTTTGTTTTTACTAATAACATTATTATATACTTTTCATTATTATTATATAACTTAAAAATATTTACGTTTTTAGTGTGTGTTGGTGTGTGTATTAGATTGTGTGATTGATATGTGTTGTTGTAGTGTTGGTGTTAGTTGTAGGTGTATTTGTTGACATGCTGTTTAGTGCGTAGGATAGGGTAGTTGTCATTGTGTTTGTAAGTGATTTCATATTTAATTCGTCTCAGTTCTGTCGCAGTCAGTTGTGAGAGGATAGACGTTAAGGTATAAAATAAGAACACAGGTGGCGACTCGTTGATGTCTCTGTGACGCGTTGAGCAGAGGCTGTTATTGGAGTATTATTGTATAATATGTTAGTATTACATCTTACTTTATGTTATAAAGTATATTGATGGAACTATATTTGTTAAACATTGTTGAACTGCTTAATATTCATAGTTTTAAGGTTTAGTGTCCAGGATTTGAACGCATTGTAACATATTATTATATTCTTAAAGTTCATGATTTAGCCATAGTATTTAATCTTTATTATATATTATAGAATGTGAAAAATACTTATATGTTCCTATCCGATTTTCATTTTAATTCAAATGACTAGTAATGATTAAAATCTGCATAAGTTGTAATTCAGTGTAAAAATATTATATGTAAATGTTAACTTAAATGTTAAATTATATATAGTAAAAGAATGAAAGATCATTATTAAGTTTTAGAAAAGATGTATATTTGTATATTTTGAAGGTGATGCTATGATTAGCTTTATTAAATGTGTAAAACCTATTGATTAGCGATATTAAGCAAATAATTCCATATGGTGGATGTGTTGTAGTGTGTAGTTAGTGTGTAATTATATTACTGCAGTTGTGTGTTGAATGTGGTGTGCAGATTTGAAATGAAGTCCAAATTTATAATAACTTAAAAATCGCTTCTTAATAAAAAGATAATATTAATATATAATATATTATATAATTATATATAAAATTATAAATATATAATATATATTATATATATATATCTTGTTACAATAAGTGAATATTTATAGATGAAAATAAAGTTAAAGTGAGTTTAAATTATAAAATATTTGTGTTTATCATCGTGAATGTGATTAGGGTTAAAGCCTTATTTGATGGGTTGAAAAAGTGAGTTGATGAGAAACGAAGTTTTCCATTTAATTCCTTAGATTCATAATACAAAACTAAACATGGTAATCACAATTAAACTAGATTCTGTTATACATTGCACCGGATTATTCCATGTCAACATTGCATTCTAGTAGTCTTGCAAAGAATAAAAAACACGTTTTTTTTAAATTCATGAAAATTGAATGACTAATACATTACAAAATTTCATATTCATTTATATTTTCAAATCTTATAAAGGGTAATAAACAAATAATACACTAACAATTTTTACTTTATATCCTAAGTTGAAACATGCTATACTGTTTACTATTTTTTTATAAGTTCTTTATTTTACATTTCATTTTCTTGAAGGAATAAATTTTTAATTAAATGTAAGCATTACTTTCCACATCAGGTAATTCATTAATAATTTAAAAATATTTTCTCCTAACTTTAATTTTTATATTATAATATTTATCTTTTATTTCATTTGCACATTATATTTTAATTTGTTAAGATATATATGTCTTCAAGTACATGTTTGCAATGTATGCTTTCTCGGTATTTTATATAGTCATGTTTATCTTTCAATAACTATTTTTTTTTAATTTTAAGCATCGGCCAAATTTTGAAAGCTTTAAAAATAGAATTGGGGAATTAATTTTTTCTTTTTAAAATTTTAAGAAGATTTATTAACTATTTTATAATAATTTTATTTTATTATTATTTATAATTTTTCTTAAAAATATTTTTGTAAACACAATTTTTGTGATGATTGTTTAATTTATATTTTAATTTTAATTTCAAAATTTTTTAAATTTTATTTTTTATTACTATTTATTATTTCGAAATTTTTGTTTTTATTATATTATATAAATAATGTATATAATAACAGTATAATATAATATTAATAAAATGATATAATAAGTAGTAATAATAATAATATAATTAATAATAATAATAGATAATAAATATAATAATAATAATAATAATATAATAATAATAAATTAATATAATAATAATAACAATATAATAATAATAATAATAATCATATGTAATAGTATAATAAAATAATAATAATAATAATAATAATAATGATAATAATTTAAATAAAAAATAATAATAATAATAATATATAATTAATAATAAATAGTAATAATAATAATAATATAATAATAATAATAATAATATTAATAATAATAATAATAATATATAATAATAATTAAATAATAAAATATAATAAATAATAATTAATATATGTAATAAATATAATAGATAATATAATAATAATAATAATATAATAATAAATAATAATAAAAATAATAATAATAATTGATAATATATGATGAAAATAATGATAATGTAAAATAATAATAAATATACAATATAATAATAATAATAATAATAATATTAATATTGAGTTTCTACATAGATTTTGAAGTACGGTTTAAAAGGAGTTTACTTTCAACAAGACAGATAGCTAAAAGATAGATGTTGACATGTATCGATTTTATTGTGTTACATTCACATTAGTCTTAAAGAAAAAAAAGAAATAATAGGAGACATTTACAGCGGAAAACATGAAAGAAGACGAAGAAGAAAAAAAAAAAAGAAAAAGAGAAGAAGAAGAGAAGAGAAGAAGAAGAAGAATAAAGAAGAAGAAGAAGAAGAAGAACAGGAAGAGAAGAGAAGAGAGATTATTATACGAGAAGAATAACAAGAAATAAGCAATAAGAAGAAAAAAAAAAAAAACAAAAAACAACAAAACAAAAACAAAAACAAAAACAAAACAACAATCAAAAATATGCACAAAAGAATTGTAAAAAAAAACAGATATATCCAATTAACAAAGAAACATCCTCGCAACACATTTCTAAAGCAAACCCGAAGGTTTGAAAATACCAAAACGATGAATTCATAAAAAATGTCCAGCCAAAGTTTTCGCTTCAGAAATTTCGAATGTTAATGTTGTTTCTGTTTCGTTAAACTTTTTGTTACGTCTTTTTTCACGAAATGTTTAAAAATTCAATAAAACGATTAAGTATTCAAAAGCTGTCCTTAAATTGACCATTTAAGAAGTAAAAATTATGAAACGTAACGCATTCTGGTCAAAATAGGACTTTTAAAGTTTGGATAAATATGTATTTGACATAGTTTTTTTGCCCGTAATTCCTATGAAAGTGTGTGTCAGAAATTATGCCATTTTTCGGTCATATAATGTATCTGTACCGTAGGTACGAGTAACATGATTATTTGAAAAGATCATATGTAATATTTTGTAAATATTTGCTTCAAGGTATTAAATACAGAACGGTATTAATAGGTAATGTATCTATTTTTAATTTAAATAGTTCATGGTATTACTGGAGTGATTAAAGCTTCTGTTCTGCCATTCTCTTTAATAAAATTTTCAATAAGGCTTAAAAAAAAATTTCAAGAAGAACCAATTTGCATTCTTTTAAATTTTAATGTGACTAAAGAAAAATTAAAATCAAATACTATTTAGGTTTTATTTAAAATTTTTAATTCAGTTTTATATATCGAGGTAACAAATGCGAGTTACTTAAGCAATGGACTCTGGTACATAATTAGAAGTTTTATTTTAAAACTGGATTTAACGAAGTAGTTCTCAACTTAATGGGCACAATTGTATCTTTAATGAGAATTGCTAATTGTAGAGCTAGAGGTAGTATAATCAATGATTTTTTTAAAGATAATTGATGTTTCCAGAGACCTCCAATGCATCGCTGTTACATAAAAAGAAATTTTACGGCATTTTTTTTTTTAGGTTACGAATCGGTTTAGTACCCAATAAGTTCAGGCTATTATACGTTTTGTTAAGTATAGACAGTAAATCTGCGTCTACTTAGCAAATCTTATCATCACCCACTAACGAGTATTCCGGACCTAAACGCCTAAAAAAAGCGTTAGATATTGGCAAAGCTATTTTCGTCATCATGATAGACTTAACTCCACAATTACCAATAAATTTAGCACCAAACCTGATTTAAAGTTATAGATTCTCTATTGAGTGAAGAGTAATACTAAACCCTAATACTATATAGTTAGTACCATAGGCTAGGTGTTTTATGAGATACATCAAAACTTAATGAGATTTTCAATACCAAACCTGATTTTAAGCAATAATCTAGAAAATTAATGAGATATTTTGAATCTCAATGAATATTTAATACTTAGAATCTGATATAATGCCAAGACTCGGATTTATTGATTAAAAATTAGATTTTGCATAATTTTAATACTAACTTTTTTTTTTATGTTAACTTATTTTAAATGCAATAGACTGGAATATATATAATTAAAACACTTTAATTTAATTTAATGAAAGGATAATTATAATAATAAATTTACATTCTAGTCAGTATACTCCCTTAATAAAAAAAAATAATATGAAAACAGGTTTACTTTAGCACATATTAATAGTTATTTACTAGGGTACTTTAGTCTTAATGAATGTTAAAATTTAACTTGGTTTGAGGGCAATAAACTCGACAACATAATGAGAATTTTTGTTTAATAGAAAAGTTTAACATGTAAGTTCTTATATGAAAAAACAGGTTTTTACATACCCATAACTTTTAATGAGATACTTTAGATCATTAATGAAATTTAATTTAAACTTGTTTTAAGACAATAACACTCGGAAAAGAATTACATGAATTTTGTGTTAACTAGAAGTTTGATCCAATTTCGATGTAGAGCCATACAGACCGGCAATTCAATTTTGAAATTTTACTGTGATTTTAGTAAGTTGTGAATATCGTTTTCTTATGAAAAAATTTCATATTCTTAATGGTAATTTTTAGCGTAAATGATTTATTATACAATGGTTTTAAAAGAAAATTATTTTTTTGAAAAAATTATTTAGAATTTGAATCTTTTAGATTGATATGCAATATTTCTGTATTAAAAATGAAAGGTTTTATAACTAAAAACAGTTTCAAATGTAATAGACTCGTGTTCTTAATGAGAAATTTCAAATCTAAATGGGAAGTTTAAATCTAAAGTTCATTAAATTTGAGATTGATTCTCATTAATTTAATAAAATTGTAATTTTACCGAAAAAAAACTATTTTTAAATAAACATTTTTCCTCTTAATGGATAGTTTTGCGATGTTATCCTGTGTACTGTGAACTATAGATAATTTCATGAAATTCTTTGTACTATTGTGGGTGGAAGGAAGTTTCATATGTTTTATTGGAGTAAATCTCTTTTGTTAGTGGGTGGTGTTGTATTCAGAATTCAGAAATTTAATTTCAATTAGAATTTCCACTTGATTATTATTTTATTCTAATTCTGAAACCAAAAAAGCACTTTCAGTGCAATAGAATCATGTTGTATTAGAATTTTGGATATATATTTTTTTAGAAAGTTTAAAAGTAATCTAGATTTAACGCATATGGATTCACATTTAACTTGAAGAAGAATTATAAACTTAAAACTGGGTGTTGATGTTTCAAACTTGGTCTTCTTGAATGGGAAAATTAGAATCTAAGTGAGGAGATTTAATTTCTAAAAATTGCTTTTAATAATTTTCCGGTATTCATTTATGTAAAGTGTTTCTTGATCCATTAATTTGTAGTGAGGTTAAATATTATTTATACCCACATATATATTATATATATATCTATTTATATATATATATATAGTTAGTATAATTATATATATATATATATATATAATGCATAATATATATATATATATATCTATAGTAGATATATATATATGTATATATTATTAATTATATAATATATTATTATATTATATATTATTATATATAATATATATTATATATATATAATATATATATTATTAAGTATATTATATAAATGTGATATATATATATATATATTATATATATATATATATTTATATATATGATATATATTATATAATATATAATATTTATATATATATAATATATATATATATATATATATATTATAATATATTTATTGAGATTCGGACTGTTTCGAGGTTTGGCTGCGGTGGAAACCAGAAGGAGAAACAAGAAAGAGAAACAACAGCAGGGATATTGAAGAAAAGAATGTTGAATTTCTGATAACCATTTGTATTACAGAGAAGATTGTAAATCAGAGAAGGAAATTACTAAATGAGTTCGTACTTTGTGGATTGCAGTTTCGAGAAGAGAGTAGTTTTAGAGTTTGAGTTTAAATATATAGTAAGAAAAATTTATGTTAACGTTATTAAGAATTCTCAAAAATTTTTAAGTATTCTTATTCAAAATTAATTTTCATAATAAATCGAGATTGGGAGGAGAACATTAATTTCAACAAAATGTATTCTTTTTTAATTAATTATTTGAAATGAATGAAATAGAATTAAAAAGAAAAAAGAAATTTGAAACAAAGTTTAAATATTAGGAAAAGTCATCCGGTTTCGCGAAGGTTACGTCCGGAAATCATGGGAAGAAATTAACCCGTGCGAATTCCTCATTCGTCTGATAAGCAAAGGGGCCTGAAACCCCCGCCTGCTTTTCTATCATTTGGTTTTCTTTTCGTGAATGGTGGTGGTAAGTTTAAAAACTTACTTATCACCACCAACACCACCCTGCAGGTATGCGGGATATGGTGTCTCTTGTATAAGTAAATACATAAATAAATATATATATATATATATATTATATATTATATTTATATATTATATATATATTATATATATTATATATATATTATATAATATATATATATTATATTATATATATATTCTATAATATATTATATATTATTATACATAATTTTAATTTTTTAAAGGAATTTTTTTCAGACTTTACCAGGTAAAAAAATATTCTGTTTTCTATTTTTATATGTTCTTGATGGACACATTATTCAAATGACGAAGAAGTTTGCTGCTAGAAATTAAAAAAACAAACAAAATAGTTTGCTTGAGCTTTTAATATATGCTAATGAGTTTATTTCAATAAGACCTTTTCCTATAATTAATATTGGCGTATTAATATTTAAAATGCTTGCTCTTATAATATATTTTTTTTTTCTTTTCGATTAAATACATGTGTGCTTTGAGGAGACATTTCTAATATAAAGAAGTGTTCTCTGAATATGCCGGTGTACTACTCTTGATGGAAAAGTTTAAAAGGACAGGGTGGCGGCCACTGCTCCATAAGAAAGGGCTAAGGCATGGCTGAGGGTATTGGGTACTGGAGCTTGTTTTTGTCTTGAAAACGTACTCGAAAAGATTCAATCGAAGAAATCCTTATCCTCAGTAAAAACCTGGAGAGATTTGCATCCAGTTATATTTTAAAAATGAAAGGACTTTCTTATAGAATAACCCAAGTGCGCAACAGACACAGATCTAAAGCTAAGAGGAGTTTATATGTCTGTTTAATTGAGCATTTGTATTCTAAGTGGATTCGAACGGAAAAAGTTTGTTTTTCTAATAAGTATATTATTGCGTCTAGTTTGAAAAGAACTGATTGTTAGTAATATGGAGGACGTATACGCAGATCGATGTTCAACACCAGATACCTCCAAAATTCACAATAAAAATAAAAATTTCTTAATAAGAAACTATCTTAAGCGAAAAGAGTTTATTCGTTTGGTGCAAAATGATATGTTCGAAGCTAAAAAGTTTGTTCCTAATTATAAATATGTTCAAAAAAAGAATTGTTTCTTATTAATAAGCACAGTATATGTGTTTTAAATGAAGAGAGTTTTTTTGCTAATAGGTATAATCATAAGTAGTAAGTTAAAAAAAAATCCTTAATAAGTACAGTATTTGTTTTAAGGGAAAAGTTTTTTCGCTACAAAGTATAATCACAAGTTCTAAGTAAAAATAGTTTCTTATTAATAAGTACATTATATGTTATAAGCGAAAAGAGGGTTTTGATGCTAAGTATAATCATAAATTCTAAGTAAAACGAGTTTCTTCTTAATGAGTACAGTATATGTTTGAAGTGAAAAGAGTTCTTTGCTAATAGGTATAACCATATGTTCTAAGTGAAAAGAGTTTCGCATTAATATGTAGTACAGTATATGTTTTAAGTGTAAAGAATTTCCTGCTAATAGGTATAATCATAAG
>JABUQX010095401.1:0-2500 GCA_015478945.1 Trachelipus rathkii
AAGAGCGCTAGAGATCACAGGATTGTGAATCGGGGCCTACGGGGTATATATTTATATATCTTTTAATAATAAAAATAATGTACATAGAAATATATCTTAGTATGTTGAAGACCCTTTCTTCATTCTAATGTTTGTTTGTTTTTTTTATATTTGAGCTTCAATCCAAAAAAGTAAACGGGATATTTATATTCTCTTGTTAAATTTCCTTAAAATTTTCTTACGGCTAAGTCCTGGGAATGACCTAGTATCTATATTATTATATATATATATATATATATATATAAATATATTGTATGAATATAGATATAGATATTATATATATTATATGTCAGTATATATATATTATAATATATAATATATATTATATATATATATATTATATATTATTTTCACACTTTTTCACGTTTATTTATATATATTTTTAGGTTTTTATTGTCACTTTAATTATTTCAACTGTATATTAAAACTTTTTAATTAAAATGTATTAAAATATTTCAAAAGACAAGTAAATTAACATTATTATATATTAAAAATATAATCCCAAAATGACGGGCCCACTCTAGCTTTCGTCTGTACCTTTCAGACCTTATTCAAGAGAGAGAGAGAGAGCTGATTCCATAAATTTTAAGCGAAGAAGAAATTTTTTAGTTGGATGTTATTTTTTTGATTTTTCTTGATGATCCTAATGCTATATTTTGAATGAAGTCTATTTTAAACTCCCCGTCTTGTTTGTTAAAGTTCCCTGAATTTTTTATGACATATGATTCAACAATTTTTCTTTTATTGATTTGTGAGGCAGGGCAGAGAAAATTGGTTGCATCTACCCACATTTTTTACTCACCCCTCTTCTTTCTAACACTACATGGCTGCGATATGTCGATGACATTTTCGCAGCCATTCCTCTCTCCACTAACCCACAACACATTTTACAACATATAAACAGCATACATCCAAATATTAAATTCACTATTGAAACCTCTACTAACAATTCCCTTCCTTTTCTTGACACCTTTCTTTTATGATCCAACACTCAGAGTATACATTTTTATATCTATAGGGAACCCACATCCACTCCGACATACATACATTGGTATTCCGCGCAAACATTAAACACTAAAATAGCTACATTATCTTCTTTGTATCTTCGAGCGTTTAGGCTGTGCTCTCCTCAGTCATTGAGAGCTGAAACCGACTTCATTTTTAATACATTTAAAAAATTAAGATATCCTATTCATTGTATCAATAAAGCATTTCAAAAAGCCAAATTAAGTTTAATCTGGAGTTGACACAAGAGAAAAAAATACTAGTTCTTTTTTGCTCTCTTCTCACATCCTTTCAGGTCCCATTAAAAGTTTATTTCCTAAAAAATGTTAAATCATATGCTCCTTCGCAACAATCTTACTTTTAAAAGCTTCTTCGCCCTTAATCCTCGTTTGTAAAAACAGGCCCTGTGGTTTTACATTGTCCTTGCTTGCAGGTGTTCTGACCCATATTATGAGACAAATGATTTTTGAATGATGTTCGACAGCAACCAGACAAGATTTGCAGATTTGATACAACTAACTCACGTTGGTAAGACACGATTAACCGGAACGCATACAATAGGATGATCAAAATATGCACAATTTTTTTCGTGCCCACAATAATTAAAAGGAAGAAATTGTTGAATCATATGTCCATAAAAAAAATTCAGGGAACTGTTAAAGATGCTACCACGGTGATTATACTATAACTTCATTCAAAATATACCAATAGGATCATCAGAAGATTAAAAAATAACATCCCACTAAAAAAATTTCTTCTTTGCTTAAAATTTATGGAATCAGCTCTCTCTCTCTTCGAATAGGTCTGAAGGTACGACGAAGCTAGACGTGGACGGTCATTTGGGGACTATATTTTTATTAGTATAATCAGTTGTTAATTTTATTGTCTGTGAAATATTTTAATATGGTTTAAGTTAAAAAGTTTTAAATTATACAGTTGAATTATTAAAGGGCAATCAACCTCAGTATATTATCTTATATATATCTATATATATACTATATTATTATATTTATATATGCACATATATGTCTAAATATATATATATATCATATATATATATATTACAACTTTGTTGGGTATAACTATTTTTCCCTCCTTTAAAGGTAATTAATAATCCATTTAGAAAACCAACAGTTTGAGAAGCTCACATCAGCCGAAGCTGCCAAATGCTCCACGAAGCGTTTTCCTAAGAAAGTGCGACATTGGACTGGAAATCATATAGGCTACAAAGATCGCTTCTCCCATCAATCAGTATTTAATAAAGCAGACCTGTTCTCAAAGATCCTTTCAACATCGCCATAATAAACTATATATAATATATATATATATATATATTATATATATAATATATATTATATAATATATATATATATATATATATATATATTATTATATATATATTATCTATATATATCTATATATATATAATATATATATATAGTATATATATATATAT